>ML769722.1:0-70890 GCA_009733575.1 Gymnopus androsaceus JB14 | reverse complement strand
GACAACCCCGCAGATGGACCCTCTCGCGGAGTGTTCCCTCCTCGCAAACTCCTCCATGCTCATCCTCCCGCGATACCTAGACACTTGAAACCTTACGTTAATCTTGCAGTTACTGCCAACGACCCTCGCATACCATCTTAATTTTACTTACCTTCAATGCGTTATGAAATAGTCTACCTTACCACTTGCCACCGCAGACAATACCTTCACCTTACTCTCGCCTGCTATGACCAACGAGCAACGATAAATATTACTACAAGAATAATGCAATGTACAATTCCGACGCGTCATAACTGTAGCCAGATCGTGTTATGTAACCCCAAAGCCTCTTCTTCTTGAACCACCATCTCTCAGACAAACTTTGCTATGGCCCACAAATGCTACAATCGCTCTGCCCTCCAGGCCACATGTATGCCACTCGCGCATATCAGCCCTCCTTCCTATATGGAAACTACAATCGATGGCTCGAACTACCAATTCGCCACTCACGGGGTGCCCTTTGGGAACGCCAACGCTCCAGCCACAATCATCGCGTCTGCCCCTGCCATCCAGCTCTCCTCCGAAGCCAAGGCTACCCTCGATGCCTCCGTGCAGGACGCCACTCTCACCCGGAAACACAATTATGTCCAAAAGTTCCTGGACTGGGCGAGTGGGGAGAGGCTCAGACCCAACGATGTACTTCCTGCCAACGAGACCGTGCTCTGCAACTATGCGGCGACCTTTGCTGGTCGTACCGCAGGAGGCACAGCTCGAGCCCACATCTCAGCCATCAAAGGCTGGACTCTTCATAAAGGACAACCTTGGTTGGGCGGCGAACGTCTCAACTCAGTGCTCAATGGGGTAGAACGTCGTGCACCGCCTAGCTCCTTCAGACCTCCCAGAGCACCCGTCAAGGAGAGTTACCTTGCTTTTCTCCACACAGACCTCGACCTCGACGGCACCGATGGCAAAGAATTCGCGATTGTCGCAGCGGCCGATCTAATGTTCTTCGGTCAATTGCGTGCAGGCGAGGTTTTGCCCAAATCCCCAGACACCGCATGCTACGACCTAGAAAGCTACCTCGAGTCTCCGACTATGGCCAACCAAACGCACAAGGAACGCGCTCTCTTTTCCTCCCCAGCACCAAGACCAGCAGAAACAGAGGCGAAACCGCGACTATCGCTACCCAGACATCTCCTGCCTGCCCAATCGCTGCAGTGGCGGAACACATCAGGATCAATCGTCTTGGCCCAGGAGACCCTCTCTTTGCATATCGCGACGCAGCAGGCCAACTACACTGTTTGACACGCAATGACTGCCTTAACCGCTGCAACAAAGTTTGGGGTCCCAGAGGCATCCCCAAAATCACAGGACACTGTTTCCGAATTGGTGGCACAACGCACTACCTCTGCCGGGGCGTCCCTCCCGACGTAGTGAAGGCTCTGGGTCGCTGGAAATCCGATGCATTCCTTGTCTATTGGCGAGACCTTGATACCTTAGCCTCCTTGCACCTACACAGACACCATGCCCAGGAATTGTACCACTCTCGCCTCTATGTTGATCGTTTGTAGAACCGTACACTCCCTCTACCAATTGCATTCCCCTCACGTTCCAAGATAGCTCCATCGTTCTCACTGTCTACAACACATAGCCCAAATTATATACCACAAACCACGTTCCTTAGCCCACACATTTTAGCACAGCCCGTTCTGACTACGCTACACATTATTCAATAAACGAACCCGATTTATTTATACACTAACGGATACCTCAGTCACCAGCGGCTTGTGGCCTCTGCCCTCCTGTGGGTACGATCGTCTACCGCCATGAACGCGCCTCCTGAGCTTCTATCGGTGCGCGGGATCTCACTCGTATTCTCCGCACCCCCCAGGTGGAATTATTATCCCGAACTCCGGAATAAGTTTTCCTTTCGTTCGGAATAATCATTCCGTCAGCCTTAGCCCGTCTCATATCATCAGTAGATGATATGGCTAGGAAATCTTGACTCGGTGAACCTGCAACGCGAAACCAAAAAAGCCGTTTGCGATGTTTTTCGTTATTGGAAATGAATTTAGGGGGTTCCATATTAGGTTTAGGGATGTGGCGAGGGGAGGGATTAGGATCGTGATGAGTAGGAATAAGGAGATGTATTCGATTAATCAGAGGATGTTGTAAGTGTTTCTCTATTTCTCTCTCTGTGGATGTACATACACCGACAACGACGTGTTTTAGGTTTGATGAAAATTACAACTTGGCGTCGACCCAGTCATTGAAGAATAAAGATATTCCCGAGGGAGGAGCCAAGGCTACGATATTGCCTTCGATTGGGGCTACGCCGAGGTTGTGTTTTGAGAAATATGTTGATGTATGTGTGCTCGCGGTTTTTAGTTATTTATATTCACTGACTACGTTATCATAGGCAATCGTCGACCTGCTAATCCCAGGAAAAACACCCGGAATCAAGGAGACCCTAGTCGACTTGTACGAAAAGCCAGAGTTGTTATTCTTTGGTCCTGATGGTTTGTCGATACGTTTTTTCCCTGCTTTCGCCTTTTGCTTATATCTGTTATGCAGAGGGTACCGCGGATATGATGGATTGGGCTGCACTCCACACCTGCGACCGAGGCGCCGAAACATGGTGGAAGTCCTTCACCACTGGAAAGAGTGCTGAGACGCTCGGTGGAGTCCCACACGACAAGTATGGTATGACTTCGCTGAGTATCAGGCAGTATGTGTTGGGTATCTATAAGCAGTTGGGGTTGAAGGAGAAGGAGATTACAAAAGTGCAGACGGGAGGACCGGATGGGGATCTTGGATCGAGTGAGTATACGTTCTTCTTTGGCTTGTTACACCCGAGCTAACGTTTGTCTCTCTTGTAGACGAAATCCTACTCAGCTCCGACAAAACCGTCGCCATCATCGATGGAAGTGGTGTCCTTGCTGACCCTACTGGGCTCGATCGCGAAGAACTCGTTCGTCTGGCGAAAAAGCGTTTGACCGTGGTTGATAGGACGAGGTTGAGCAAGGATGGGTATTTGGTGAAGGTTGAGGAGCAGGATGTCAAGTTGCCTTGTACGTTGTTCACATTTTTCTTTTTATGAGCAAAGGCTGATACGCTATGGGTAGCGGGCGAAATCGTTCTCGATGGGACTGATTTCCGTAATGGAGCTCATTTGAGGTTTAAAGCCGACTTGTTCGTGCCTTGTGGTGGACGGTATGTGACTATTCAATGTGTATTCAAGTCGTCTATCTAACGCCTATATTCAGACCGGAAGCCGTCAATATCTCGAACATGGCTGCGCTCTTCGATAGCCCCACTTCAAGTACATCGTAGAAGGCGCAAACCTGTTCCTCACCCAACAAGCACGCTTGTTCCTCGAAAAACGTAAAGTGGTAGTGTTCAAAGATTCGAGTACCAACAAGGGTTAGTTGGTTTTATTTCTTCTCTCAAGTTGCGAAAACTTATTCATTCATTGCGTTTAGGTGGTGTAACGAGTTCTTCCTTGGAAGTCCTAGCCGGTCTCGCTCTCTCAACGCAAGAATACGTCGACTTGATGATCTTCAAAGACGGCAAACCTTCCGAATTCTACCAGAGCTACGTCAAGGATATCCAAGAAAAGATCACCGAAAACGCTGCTGCTGAATTCCAATGCCTGTGGAAAGAGCACACGCGTCTGCAGGGAGCCAAACCGCGCACGACCATCTCGGATGAGCTTTCATCGACGTTGAACAACCTCCAGGCTGAATTGGAGAGCTCGGATTTGTTTGAGGATGTTCCGAGTAAAAATGGGGTGATGAGGATGATACCTAAGACGCTGGTTGAGAAGATTGGGTTGGAGACATTGTTAAAGAGGCGTACCAGAGGGCGTTGTTCTCTAGCTGGGTTGCGTCGCATTTTGTGAGTGAGAACGATTTGGATTGCTCAAGCTCAAGTGCTCACTGATATGATGTTTTTTTTTTAGCTTTATAGATACGGCGTTAACGCTTCATATGTAGACTTTTTCCATTTTGCTAGGGATCTATCCGAGTAAAGTAAAATAGAAGTGGGCGCGGCACAGAACAGATTAGAAGTTGTATAAAAACGGAATGGGAATGACATACAGATACTTGTATTTTATAATGACTGGGAGTCTGAATGGACATGGGATACTCCTTTGCATATGCATGATATGTACTGACCGTTGGAAAGTGGATTTTTCGAACGCCTCGTCCGTAGTGCATCCCGCAAATGTTTCTAGAACGCTGCAGCTCACCTGCATATTTGAATGCCACACGTTGGCTACACGGCTTTCTTTACCTTGACCAAAGCGCACTCTACCAACTTCAAGCGTGTGATGCGAGACAAACTCATTTCGGCCGTTGTGACCTGTGACCAACGAAGCGATCGAAATGGTACAGTATTTAGTTTGATTTATGCTACATCTTTCATTGAGCCCATTGCCTACTCGTTCCATCGAGCTCGGTGCTGGTGCATGATACCCCTGGTTACCTGTACATCTCTTGGGTTCAACATACTTACCCGATATCGTGCTGTGTAATCCATCCATCCATCCATCTGTCTGTCTGTCTGCCTGTCTGTCGTGAAAGACTTCAATGTGATGTCAGGAAACTACCAAAGAGGGAGGAAATCCATGAAAGTGAATACTCTATGGTCTACCGTCTCTACTTCTTAGCTAAAAGGAGATGTGTATAAACTATCGTAGTAACTAGATAACTTAGTGACTCAGCGATTCGGATGATCACCCCATTGAAGCCCATTTTACTCCCTCGCTGTCTCCCCTGAGACTCAAGTTTTCTTGAATTATTGCAAGGGCGTGCATAGGCAATACTAAATCCATCCATCTCTACATCAGTCCTATACATCCGAGCGTATTGTCTGGGATAATTCGGAGGCTCCGATGGCAAACTAGACAGTTTTCTCATGCATATGTAGAAGATAATTCAAGTTGAAGTCACGTTATGGAAGATCATTATCTTCCTGTGCGACTTCCGTCAACCCTGTGCCTCCTGATAGGATTTTAGATTGGGTGACCAACCGCTCCTCACGCTTTGACAGGGACATCGTTTGCTCTAATGACAACACAAAATCTTGAGAGATGTTTTGAATTTGGGGTTTGGACTCTGGAGCTTGATAATGAAGATGCTCTCATTCAAGAATTACATTTTCGATTTGATTTCAATCTCTCTAACTTCAAGCCATACTCTCTTGCGAAGATAAACCCTCTCGGTTCTGTATACGTCATATACTACAACATACAACAGTTGCCAATGACTGACGCTGGATGTAATTGGGATTGACTTGACAGTTGTATACAGCACTGTCAACTTTCAAGGGTAAGTTCGGCATTGCTTAGATTCCTATATTCAGTTTCTTAAACCACATAGCACTACAGGATACAGGATAGCCAAATTTACTACAGCAACCTATTTGGGTTTTCCTTCACACCAAATGTTCTTTTAGATGGAGAAGCATCTTTTCGCTCAGCAGCACTCTCTTCCCGTTGAAGATGTCCCTGAATGCCACGGAAGTCGAGACAGCTCGCCTGCAGTTAGCTGAAACCACCGACTTTTATGTGTTTCCTCTCCTCACGGAGACTGTTCTCTGGGGTAACTGTTTCTCGCTTCTCAATCTAGCCTGATATACCTTTGTCTCACCATACTCTTTTAGCCATCTTTACCTTCCTGGTTTCAACATCAACATATGTTCTTGTGTAGTTTTTTTTGCATTGCTCTATCCTCACTAAGGCTGACAGTGACGGATGTAGATCTCGAGGTCTCAACTCGCGGTCGAAGAAAGTGATGTTCACCTTCACGCTGGTGATGTACACGCTTTCTACTATAGATTGGGCCATCGATGTCCGCCGTGTTTGGACTGACCTCAAAATCACTATCCCTGGAGAACTTACCCTTCCTCCGAAGGACTTGACCCACCAAAATACTATGAACACGTTGCTCCGTATCATTCAGGCAATAACTAATAATATTTGCGTAAGTCGCTAGGTCTTGTCTGATCCTTTCCAAACTAAAATGTAATTATTATTATTCTATTACTAGGCTGTGATGAGCGACTTGGTAGTATGCTGGAGAGTCTGTGTTGTATACAGATGGGATAAACGGATCGTGGCTACAAGTACATTCTTTATGGTGGTTTTATTCAGTAAGTGCTCCGGTAACCTCAAATACAATTCAGTGAATAACTTGGCCAGGTACTGTCTTTTTATGCAACCTCACACAAATTGGTGTCGGCTTTCCGAGTGTGAGAAGTCTACACCTCTTGGCCCCCTCCCAGCTCCAGATCGATATTATTGCCCTCAGTTCTTCCTTTTCCATCAACATATGGGCGACATTCATGATTGCATTTCGAGCTTGGTTCGTTTGAATTTCCCAATGGCCAGTCTGTGGATGCGTCTGATCAGCTTTTCTTTAGGAAAGCGAAAAAGGGGATCTGGGCCCACATGTTGACTGGCACTCGCAAATCCTTGACTGAGACTGCTTTGATACTGTTTGTAGAGAGCGGTATCATTTATACTGTGCTTTGGGTTTGTTCTTTATACTTGATTATTCAGATTAGCTTTACTTACACGCTTCATGAACAGATGTTAAAGAGCATCATAGTCATACCTGGTGTTGCGGACACGTCTTACACCAATTATGCTGCCGTGGTCATGAATCAGGCAACAGTGAGTCTCAATGTTATTGTGTGCTGTCCAATTACAGATCGAATTATTCTTTAGGGAATGTATCCGACCGTCATCCTTGTACTAGTCATCTTCCAGAGGTCTCATCTTGACTCCCAGTTCACATACAACACTACTACCTCTTCATTGAGCTCAATCCCTTCTTCCAATCGCACGGCTCAAGCATACCGGGACTATGGCGCGGATCGTAGTGGTATGTCAAGGGGTGGGCTATCCGTCAACATAGAGAGGATCACAGAGATGTCGTACTCGAATGGGTCCTCCGAATCGGTCAAAGAGCATAAACCCGTTCTTTGTGAAGAGATTGTGTAGTGCATTGTGAAATAGCCCTTCGAGAATATTTCATCCTCCCTCCCTTTCTTTGACATTTGCCTTTTTTATTTCTGAGGAAAAATGTAATTATTTAAGCTAGCGTTATCTTGACTTGCAATGTAATTATACTCTTGACTTACATCATTCCTCTGCTGCTCAATGTTAAACCCAAGGATGTACAGGTAACCAGGGGGATCATACACCAGCACCGAGCTCGATGGAACGGGTAGGCGACAGGCCCAATTAAAGATGTAGCATAAATCAAAGTAAATACTGTACCATTTCGATTACTTCGTTGGTCACAAGTCACAGCGGCCCCGCGTAGCCAACGTGTAGCATTCAAATATGCAAGCGAGCTGCTGCGTTCTAGAAACATTCCTAGGGCTTACCACCGTGACCGTGTCTGCACGGTGACACGGGTACCGTGACACGGACACGGTCCCGTACCGTCTCAAGCTTTTTTGAGACCGTATTTTACCGTCCCGGGTGCGGTGTAAACGACCGTGACACGGTCAATAACCAGAGATGACATTTATCATTGAGCAGAATGATATTAAAAACTCTTAAATACAGTCCGATAATGTCTAAAAATATTCATAACAGTTAATTGTTGGTTAATTGCCTTTTAGAGGCATTTTTGAGCCACATCAGCTTTATGACGATCACGTGAGGGTTAAAGCTTCCACAAATCCATCATAATGAGTGCTACATTGATAATTATATTATTGTAACACCCTCGAAGGGATTTTGAAGGCTATCAGCACAAGTTCGCGACCTTTTGTTACGCAAAATATTGAGCGCTTAGAGTGCGCTTAATTGACCGTACCCGGACGGTAAAACCCGGTACCCGTACCATGTTAGGTCAAAATCTCGACAAAAACGGCCGTGTTTTACACAGTCGTGACCGTACACGGGTACGGTGGTAAGCCCTAAACATTCCTGGGATGCACTACGGAGACGTTCAAAAAGTTCTGTTGCGCAGCATATAAGCTAGGAGGCGCAGTGACTAGCACTCACCAAGTGGTTAAGCTTGTAGAGCAGATAGAGAGAGGTAAAAGACTAGTAGAAGTTGTTATCATTAGCAGTACTACTGGAGTCCTTATATACTGTAGTACTGTATTTGTTACATATATAGTAGTATCCTTCTAGTATGTTCTATGTGCATGACCTATGATGTTGTCCATAAAGCTACTTACTAAGATACTACTGAGGCTGAGTAAGACTACCTCGGCGATGACTGATAGCGTCATATGACCGAGATGATGAGTGATATCATCATACGTTCAACACTCCCCCTCGCTGAGGTCGTGGAGGTAGAATTCCTCATGTGCTTAGAAAGCACGTGAATCTCACCTGAGATCCAGTCTCTTGTGAACTTTATTCAAAGTCAGCAATGAATTCAATGCCAAGTTGATCTCGGCAATGTTTGAATTTAACCCAAGCGAGATTCTTAGTTAAAAGATCCGCGACATTCTGATCCGTTGGAATATAGTAAGGGATCACAAGTCCTGACTCAGTAGTTTCCCTGATGTGGTGATATTGGACATCGATATGTTTGGTCCGACAATCTTGAGCCTGATTATTGGCCATAAAGATCGAACCCATGTTATCACTGAGAAGTGGGAATCCAGTCAGTGGGAATCCAATTTCCCCAAGTAAATTGAGGATCCACCTGATTTGTCTGCAACAGTCACTTAAAGCCATATATTACAGCTTTGGTGGAAGATAAAGCAACTGTCTTCTGGAGATACGAAGTCCAGGACACAATTCCCTTGGCCAGTTTGAGAATGTACCCAGTTTGGGATCGACGTGTATCAGGATCTGATGCATGATCAGAATCCGAGTTGGCATAGAAGCCTTCTCCAGAGTTCCCATCATAGACGAGAAAATATTCGGCGGTACCTATAAGGTAGCGAATAATATAATAAGCCTTGTTCAGATGATCCTGAGAAGGATTTGCTGAATATTGTGACATTTTTGCCACATGGTAGGCTATGTTGGCTCTTGTTCCAAGCGACAGATATAATAAGGAGCCAATCACTTGTTGGTACTCCTGGCGTCTTTTGGGATCAACAGGACCATCATATTTAGAAGGCTGATATCCTGCTGGTAGTGGAGTTCGCGCTACTTTGGCGTTTGTTAATTTAAAGCGCTTTATAATCTTTTTAAGATATTCTGACTGATCTAAGGTCAAACGCCGCTTAGATCTGTCACGCCGAATGCGCATGCCTAAGAACTCCTGTGCTGCGCCCAAGTCGCGGCACTCCCAACGTTGCATAAATTCGCGCTTCTTGCGCATGACAAGTTCTTTGTCATTTCCCATGAACAATGAATCATCAATATAGATGATTGCAATTACGGTCTTATTGTTTTCTTTGTAAACATATACGCCTGCATCTGAAGCGCAACGTTTGAAGCCTAGATCCTGGGTCATTGACTTTGTACAAGCGCGCCACCAGGACAAACCAGCTTGCTTCAGGCCGTAAAGAGATTGGCGTAATCTCCAAACCTTGCTGCTATCCTTGACAAAGCCTTCAGGTTATTCCATATAGATCTCCTCGTCTAATTTGTCATATAGAAAGGCAGTTTTTACGTCCAGTGCCTCTAGTTCCCAATCTTGTAGGGCAGCTAGTGCAAGTAAGACTCGCACTGTTTCATAACGGACAATGGGAGAGAACAATTCGTCATAATCCACTCCTTCTACTTGAGAATATCCCCTGGCAACAAGTCTAGATCGTTTCCGACCATCTGACTTGATATCAAAGACCCATCTGTTCTTTATGACATTTCTGTTATTGGGTCGATCAACAATTTCGAATACCTTTCGCTTAACTAGACTGTCAATTTCTTCTTTGCATTTTTCAAGCCACAGTTGCCGGTCCTTTACAGGAAGGCGCATCAAATCACGAAACTGCCAGTTTCAAACCGTTTCCTTATTTTCAGGAGCCTGAGAAAGCAAATAGTCCAGAAAAGCTACTCCCCCTTCATGAGCCAACTGGGAAATATACTCAATGCTTCCGCGTCCATTCATACTTTCTCCCAAATAATTGTTCACAGGTGGGTCAGGAATGGGATTATTTGCTCTAGGCTGTTGCCGAGCAGGTTGCCTTTGCCAGGAAGGTCCAGCTTCAGGTTGATCACCGTAAATCTGACGATTCCATCTGATATCAGAACCAATATTACGAGATCGACCAGCATTTCAATCAATCTCGGCAGGAGGTGTATCACCGTAAATATTTCCAGGTCTCTGGGTAGGTACTCGTGCTCTTTCAGAGCATCTTACTATTGGTGCTGGTTCAGGTTCCATTCCAGGATTGAATGGATTTGGGGGTGGTTGTATAACACCAGCTCCCCCTTCATCTGCACCATGTTGATCAGGCACTTCTCCTCCACCTCTTACTTCCTCATCTCCTTCTCCATTTTCTCCATCATTTTGTGGTTCTATTGGAGCAGGATGATTCGGTGGAGGAGGAAACTCAGGGACATCATCCTCAACATTATCATCAGGAGCGGACCCGGATGGTTCAGAATCCTCTTCAAAATCATTATTGTTAACGTCAACTGTAGGTTTTGATGTTGAGCAGCGTGGAAACCAGCACTCATCAAATATGGCATTGGAAGAAGTCGCAATTGAATTATTATGTGTGCACATGAAGCGGTAAGCATTCATGCCTTGTGTATATCCAATAAAAATCATTACTTCTGATCTTGGAGCTTGCTTGTTTGGGCGAGTCTCCTTTGGACAACACACATATGCAGCACATCCAAAAGTCCGAAATTTGGACACATTGGGCTTCTTCCCATATCTGATTTCGTAAGGTGTTTTCCAATTTCTATTTTTATCCCATCGGCGGCGCATAGGTGTCCTGTTATAGACAACATATGCAGTTTGAACACTAAATTCCCACCAGGAAGGTGGTAAGCAGGCCATGTGCCTCATGGCTTCCAATTTCTCACGGATTGTATGGTTGAATCTTTCGATTCTCCCGTTCTGCTGGTGTTCATATGGAGCCGACGGTCCCAATATGATCCCTTTATCACGGCAAAATTGTCTGAAATCCTTAGTGACAAATTCGTTATCAACTCTTATTTGTTTTATATTGATAGCGTCTTGGAGGTCCACAAGATTGTAGAATTCCTTGAACACTTCGAATATGTCAGATTTGGCAGCTAGGAGGTATCCTGCGCCATATGATGAATGATCATCAAGGATATTCAGTACATATTTATGCTTGTGATACAAAATTGTGGGAAACTCTATAATGTCCATATGGACTAAATCAAAGAGTTTTTCAGCACGTTTCTCACTATTGGGATAAGTGCACTGGGTCATTTTACCCTTAGCGCAACCAGGACATATTTCTTTGTCCTCATTTGGGATATTAACTTTAGGAAAACCACCTGTTGCCTCAGACACATGTCGTAAAACATCTTTTGAAGGATGTCCAAGGCGACAATGCCATATATCATAGTCAATAGTTTTATGAGCAATCAGATTTTTTGGAATTCTGATATTTTTGGGAATAAAGTCCCTAAAAAGGTCAATCTTGCTCTTTACAACTTCGGTTTTTAACCAATGTAGAGCATCTGACAAGTTCATGGGGTAACACGTCATGAAGACCTTATGATTGCTCTTAAACCTAAGTGATATTTTCTTCTCATCAGCATAGGCATAGTAGCCATGGCGCAAGATGCTGCCTTGTGAGAGAAGACGGTATGGTGAATGTGGTTGGTAAAATACTGGTTCCAATTTAGTAACTTGGGTGACATTATTTTCATTGGTATGTTTGATGAGAACAACACCAGCATGCGTAATATAAGTCTTTGACCGCTTATCAGCAGTCTGGATTTCTATTGGTTTTTCTAATTGTTTTAATTCTGTGAAATCTGACTTATATGGCGTGGTATGTATGGATGCACCTGAATCTAAGATCCAGATATCTTCTTTATATCTTGCGCTTAAAGCAGCAATCTCATCTTTGACATCGGCAAACAGAATATATTTATTAAAAAATACAAGCGGCAGTAAAAATAAGTCCAAATGGCCATTTTGGCCTTGTGTGATCCGCACTATCAAATTATTCTGTTGTGATTTTAATGAGTTAGGAGATTTTAATAAAGAAGAATTAACTTGCCACTGCATGAAGGGGTCCTCATAATCAAATTCCAAAGCTTCCATGGTCTCGAAGGGTTCAGCTTCCATTTCGAAGTCATTAGGGGTAACAGAAGCTTGAGCAACTTCAACTGACTCAAAAGCCTTCTTTTTTCCTTTATACTTCTTACCTCCTCGGGATCCACGCTTCTTTCCGTTATTGGGCTGAGAAGATGAACCAGATTGCTGGTCCTGCTGCTGCTGGCCTTCGCCATGCTGCTTCTTCTGTTTCTTCCAATTGGGATTGAAGCGGTGGCATTTAACGCCGCTGATCCGAGATTGAAGGGAGGATTGTTGCCTGGTGCTGCAACAATTCCATTCATTTTTGATCAGAGTCAAAATGTTGGAAACATTCCAGTTAGTACCAGTGCAAGAAGTGAGAACCAAAGTCTTGAACCCTTCCCAAGAACTTGGAAGAGCTGCAAGATAAAGTAGAACCTGCAGATTACCATCAAGTTTGATGTTCGATTCAGTCAAGCACTGAATAATCAAAGTCAGGTCCCCAAGGGCTGGAACTGGATTTTCCCCTTCCCTAACATGGAAGTGGATGGCAGAAAGGAACTCCGAATAAACACCTGCAATACCTGTTTTACCAAATTGAGCTTTGATGGCTTCCCAAAGTTCTTTGGAATTCCTATCATCACCATTTGCTTTAGTTGCTAGGTGATGATATTGATAGGGAATTTTCATCAGGATGGCGCTGATGGCTTGCTCATCCGCTTCATTCTAGGCATCAAATTTGGTTTGGTAGTTTGGGTCATCGGATTCATCTGCCGGAGCCACAGGTTCAGTTTTTGACCCATCAACATAGGGCCAAAGTTTGGCAAACCAGAGATAGGCTTTCATACCAGCAGCCCAAACAGTCTGGTTACTACCATCATGCATGGGAACACTGTTGAGACCAGATGTGTTGTTGACGTTGGAAGATGTGGAAGACATTTCGAAAAATTGGGTTGATCTGTGAAAGACAACTGATCAGTAGCTGCTATTATCAAACAGCTATGAAACCCAAATCGCGCTCATGTCGCGTGTCACCTGTACACATTGTAACCAATGATCGCTTTTCCATCATTAGATCTCAGCCATTCCATCTGAGCATCTGATGTATCTAAGATCTATCTAAAAAATCCTGTATGGCAGATTGAAAGATCTCATGATGAGCAGCAACAATTAAGTGCGCATCTATCATTTGATTGTTTAAGGGACTTAAGCCATCAGGGGGGATTTGTATGTAGATCTATCTAAAAAAAAAGTATCATGATAAAAATTTATATCGTAATCAATGTGCCACACGGTTCACATCAATAAGGGAGCTGTGAAGCCTTTAAACCCTTCTTCAGCATACTGGCAGGAGCAATGTAAGGCTCGGCCTGGTACCTGGGTTCATGAAAGAAAGAAGGTATTGTACGTAAATTTTTGGGGCTTGATTCATGCTACAGCCCAACATCATGACCATCCTACAGCGATCACCAACCACACTCAAAGGCTAGGGACAGCCCTCAAGGTGTACATGAACAGGGCCAAAGGCAACCTGATCATTGTGAAGCACAACGACAAGAGGGACTTGGGGCCCATAACCTGTTGCACAGCATATAAGCTAGGAGGCGCAGTGACTAGCACTCACCAAGTGGTTAAGCTTGTAGAGCAGATAGAGAGAGGTAAAAGACTAGTAGAAGTTGTTATCATTAGCAGTACTACTGGAGTCCTTATATACTGTAGTACTGTATTTGTTACATATATAGTAGTATCCTTCTAGTATGTTCTATGTGCATGACCTATGATGTTGTCCATAAAGCTACTTACTAAGATACTACTGAGGCTGAGTAAGACTACCTTGGCGATGACTGATAGCGTCATATGACCGAGATGATGAGTGATATCATCATACGTTCAACAAGTTCAGCTTTCCAACAGTCAGTAGGTTACTGTAGGTATCATGCAAATTCAGACTCCCAGTCAAGGAGGCTCAAGAAATTTAACAAGGGACTGCAGGTCGAAATATATATTTTCGAACAGTTGGAGGGGACTACTATACTATGTAAGCATTCCCACGCCCATATATGGTATATCTTGATTAGATAGTAATCAAATAACTACTCCTACTAATGCTTGATGCTCTTACAAGCATTGCAAGTCCATGACTTGATGAATTGGTTCAACCCTATACATTCCATATGATACTGGATGTGTTTTTGTTAGTACTATTACTCCAATTCAAAAAATTTCGAACCTACCCAAACCGTTTATGGTTTCGCAGCCTTTTCTCTTGTGCCTCTGTGCCGATGTTACTACTGCTTCCACTGCTTCGGAAGCCAATCTGAAGCTACTAGAGGAATCTGTAAGCTCAAAATTATGATTCTGAATAAATTCCAAGGGTATTCTGCGGGTATATAAGGGGGGTGGAATTTTTCTTTTTTGTGCTGGCAGCTGGACTAACTAACCTACCCCCGGTCGGGCGCTTAATTTCTTGAGCCCCCTTGCTGCAGAACATATTGGAAGTTGTATGAAAATGGAATGGGAATGGGAATGCAGGGGACCATGTAAGCCCATTACAATGATCCCTGTATTTTACAGTTGTGTCCCATTACAAACTTGCCCATAGCTCACCCACCTAGTCCTCTTTTAAATGGGCCCCTAGTCTCATTATAATGGGCTCCCTGTCCCATTCTAATCCTTTCTGAATACTATTGCTCCACCCCACTTGGGAAACCAAGCACATGAGAGTGGGAAATCCAAGGATAATTCTACTTGACAATCCCTTTGATACAAAACAACCCTCTTTGTGTCTTGTGATTGCCGGTCACCCCGGATATTGACTGGGTGCGAACCTTGACATGTATGCCATCCAGCATTGGATGTCCAATGTGTCCAGTGCAATCACCAATGACCCATGTCACTCTTCACCCTCATCAGCAAAACCTGTATTGACTGGGACCCTCTGGGAGTGCTGGCAAGCACTTGCCAGCACTGCCGAGTTCTGTCCAGTGCCGGCAAGCGCTGGCCAGTGCTCCCAGAGGGTCCCAGTCAATACAGGTTTTGCTGATGCTCCTCTTCAACCTTCTCTTCAACCTTCTCACCTCTGTCTTGCTTGCATTGAATCTCAGCAAAAAAAACACCAACATGCTCACACTGCCAGAACCTTTTCAGCACAATCCAGTATTTTATCTGATGTACTCAGAGTGGCAGCAATAGAGAAGAGTAGTGATGGATAAAGTGATGGTCCTAATAGGTGCGCTTTTCTTTTCTTCAATGATACTAAACTCACTAGCTTTTCTACATGCCAAAAACACACTCAGCATTGTTGCGGAATTGAATCAAAGCATGATCATAAGTTCCTGGTTCATGTCATTCACGCCATGCATCAAGCAGTGTCTTAAATCCTTAAATCTTCAACTTCAAACTCAAGCCTAGGAGACTAGGAGCAGGACAGCAAACACACTGCCAGAGAACATGGCTCATGACACACAGTTTGGGGACCCCTGTAGCCAGCTTATGTGCATTAGACAGATATAAACCATAAATGTTCTCATTCTCTCAGGTGCATACTTAGATTTAGACCTTTCTGCTGTGTCCCATTGCAATGCCGGTGTCACTGTCACCGTTACACCGGAGTTCTGAGGGTTATTAGGACTCAACAACCCCTCTAACAGGGTTTCTCAGTAGAATTATCTGAAACCCAATCTAGGGTTCCCTCGCTGGTTCCATTGCATATATGCGCCTGCAGGTTACTTATTGATCATATGGCCCAACCTCAAATTTTTTTGAACAGAGTTCTTTTAAGCTGTTTGATATGGTTCGAAATTTTATATTTTGGATTGTAGAAAATGACCCGCACAAGCACCAAAATCAGTAGTGATTTCTATTGTCAGATTGAATGATATCACTTGCTCTTGCTCCCAAATACTCGCGATGTGGAAAAGTGTTGGTAATTTCAGTTACATGGGGTCCAGTTGCCAACAGCAGCACTTATCCTTGGGTAAAAGGTGCCATAATAATACTTTAGGATTCTCTCTAAAAAAAACAATAGAAAGCGGGATGTAAACCCACTCAATGGCTCAAATATAGGACAAACTTTTGTGAAATACCCATATTTTCGCATTTTCCACCCAAAATTGGTGTCTTTTTGAGGCATCTGTGTCAAGGATATTGAACTGGAGTAGGTGGTATACAGAAGTATCGTTCATTCTCACTATTCCCAGCTAATTTTTGGTAGCTAAAGAAAGGTATTCTTTGAAATAATACTGCATGAAAATTAAAATTACCAACACTTTTCCACATAGCTAGTACATTCATCCTGGGTGATTAGAGGCTTTTTAACCATCTGAAATGACTGAAAATTTGTTGGATGCATTGAATACTTTAGGGTGTAGTAAATGACCCATGTAAGTACCACCACTGTACTGGAATCAGTAGTGATTTTCATTGTCAGATTGAATTGTACCATTTGCTTTTACTCCAAAATATGTTCATCTCAAATCAGCAGAGTCCTTTTAACCATATGAAATGACCGGAAATATTTCATAAGCACTGAACATTCTATGGTGTAGGAATGACCCATGTAAGTATTGGAATTAGTAGTGATTTCTATTGTCAGATTGATGCATGGGTCATTTTCTACATGAAAAAGTATTAGTCTTGGCAGACTCGAATACACTGATGACCCGATAGATGTAGGTACGTACGGGTACAGTCAATAATTGTATGGACCATGGTACGGTGATGGCTGCAGCAATCTGTAAATCATGTGCATGTGGCCGTGACTGATGGTGCAGAGCCTTGATCGTTTGTCCCATTTCAATGGGACCACCATAATAGGATGGTGCTGAGGTGATAAATTGTAATGGGACAGGTAGAATTGGGACATATAGCTTAGATTAAGATAGAAGGGCATAATGGGACCTTGCAATGGACTCATCAGCAAAACCTGGGTGTACTGGACAGTGCTGGATAGCGCTATCCAGCACTCATAGCACCCATAGCACCCATAGCAAGGTCCCCATCTATCCAGAGCTATGGATTGCTATGGATTGCTATGAGCTGCTATGGGTTGCTATGGATTTTGCATTTCATGGCACATCATTGCATCATCTGTCAGTCTTTCAATTCATTTTTTTGTTGTCCTTGGAATTGTTTCTCTCACTTGCGAGACCAAATAATTATAATAAATCATATATATTGTCAGATTAGTAGTACATAGTAGGATAGTTTACCAAAACAGAGCTATGGTAACTAGTATATAGCATAGATAAAGCTACAGTATAGCATGCAATGCTTAATTAGATATTGAACGGCTTGAATGAAACTCACCGAGAACACCGAGCCAAAGTGACTCAGAAACAACTTAGAAAAAAAAAGAAATTTGGGAGGGAAGGAAGGGAACTTGGGGAAGTTACAATGACTCGTCGATGCTATATACTATTGACAGAAGAGAGTGACAGCTGTCAAAATGTTGACAGCTGGCTCGAGTACTCGGTGATCTCATAGCAGCTCATAGCATTTCATAGCACTATGGCTGCTATGGCTTGCTATAGATTGCTATAGCTGCTATGACCTTCACCCAGGTTTTGCTGATGGATTAGGGATATGGGGCTTAGATTAGGTCAGGAGGGCATAATGGGACCTCCCAATGGAATGGGGACAAGGGCTTATATTGCTACAGGAGATATAATAGGACTCTTGTAGATTTACAGGGAAAGATGTAACAGGACATGACTCCATAAAATACGGGCCCATTGTAATGGTCTTGCAAGGTCTATTGGGGAATGGGTGTAGTACATAACATACATACAGATATTAATGTAAGTACTTTATTATGAGTGCATGAATGAAATGAATGCCGAGTTTTTGTTTTCAGGATTTTGTGCCTGATCCACCACAGGAAATTTTATATTATAATTGAGCACTGTAAGCATGATTATGCCAGGATTATATTGAACAGAATATTGTGGTGAAGGGGTCGAACATTCTGCCATGTCTATATATACCGACTGAGCACCTGGTTGGAAGCTTACATTTTTGAAGGCATCATGGAAGCTCAAGCTTGATTTTCAGCTGCCTGAAGCGAATAGGTATAGATAACTACAGTCATCTACCATCCAGACTCCAATGGGACACTTTTCTGGAAACACTTGCGGAACTCTCAAATCAGCAGTATTTTCAAATAGAAAGTGTCCTACAGTAATTAAACGCAGCGTTAACGCTTCGAGTGTAGACTTTTTCTAGAATCCATTTCGCTAGGTATCTTTCCAGGTAAGTAAAGTAGAAGTGGGCGGGGAACAAGTTGTACAAAAATGGAATGGAAATGACATACAGATACTTTATCATGACTGGGAGTCTGAGTGGACATGGAATACTCCTTCTTTGCAGCTCTTCGAACGCCTCGTCCAACGAATGCTTATATGACGCTGCAACTCACTTGCATACTCATTAGAATTCCACACAGCTTTCTTTATGACAGGGACAGGCTGAAGCGCCCAAATCCTTCCTGCTTTCGACACGATCAAATGGCAGTGGAATCTCTGCCCAACGAGCTCATAGATTGTATCCTCGACAACCTTTCCTCCGATAAGAATGTTCTCTCCAACTGTTCTCTTGTTGAAAAAGCTTGGGTTCTCCCCTCTCAGTGTCGCATTTTTGAAAAGCTCGGGCTGAATGGCCATGGAGACTCTCTAGTCAAAACAGAGTGGCTCATTGCGATATTCGATGAGAAACCGCATCTAGCATTGGGTGTCCAACTTCTGAATTTGTGGAGTTTCAATAATGTAGAAGGGCCGGAAAAAGAAAAGCTTCATGCTCGGATTGCTGCAGGAGTTATCCAGCGACTATCTAAAGTGGAGACGATAGAATTCGACTATGTCTGCTGGCCAACACTGTATCCTTTACTCAAAACGGCACTGTCTGACGCGTTCCAAGCTCACTCCCTCACTCGAATCGCAATCACTGGGTGTTCCTTCCACACATTTGCCGACCTGGCTTCTCTGTTGAGCCATGCGACGTACTTGAAGGGGTTGACAATCAGGCTTCTGAATTGTGATGGAAGGAATGAGCCGACCGCTTCGGATTTCGCTATCCCTCGGTCAATAAAACTTGACGAGTTTGCGACCGACGATACTGATACCCTCACTCCTTGGTTCAAAGAAGAATTGTGCTCAATTGCGATTCAAGATCTGCGATTTTTGCGTATGCGTATCTTTGGTCGGAACCCGACAACGATTTACCAGTCCGTAGCTCTCATAGTCTGGCATGCTGGTCTTACTCTTACAAAGTTGGAGCTGGAATACCAAAATGGACCTGGAGGTGTGCTTACCTGTCTATTGCGTCCAAGTGATTCTATAACCTTCCTTTTCTAGACTCGGGTCTCATTCATCTTGGACTCTTACCGAACTTGGATAGTTTTGTGCTGGATATCTGCAAATCTCGAGCTGGAACAGACATCCTCATTCCCTGGATTCGGTCGTTCTTTGAACCTCTTCTGAATCTGGATAGGCATACACACCCCTTACGCCATTTTACTCTGGTCATGACTGCCCATTCCTCTGAGCCTGATACTGCTCAATGGGAGTTGGAATGGGACCATGCTGTCCTCAATCGGTTGTTTGCACAGCCAGTGTTTGCTCCACTCGAGCTGGTGACTATTGTGGTGAAGGGGTCGAACCGGCTATTAATACCGACTGAGATACTTGGTTGGAAGCTTCCATTTTTGAAGGGATCACCGAAGCTCAAGGTTGATCTTCAGCCTTGGAGAGACTAGTGGATCTATGGACCAGGTTGCTTGAAAGGCATAGATACATAACTGGTATTTCATTCAAAGGATAAGTACACTGTTTCTAACTAAAAATTTCGTGCCTCATTGTGGCCATAACGTACGCCTGGCTCTATCCATCCAAATATTCTTTTTTTTGCGCTCAAAGAGTGGATGCGAGTCATTGACGCGATTCGCATCAGCAAAACCTGTATTTTCGCTGGAGAAAACCCATTCATTTGGGACATCTCTGGAGCAAGGTACCCTATTCCAGAGACCTCTGGAGATCTCTGGAGAAAATTGACAGTTTTTTTGACAGCTGTCAAGCTCCAGAGATCTCTGAAGACCTCCAGCGAAAATACAGGTTTTGCTGATGCGCCTTTTTTGCTCAGGCTGAAGCAAGCCTGCCTCGTTAACTTTCCATTGAATATCAGGTTCTGCCATCCATTTTCAATGGTCAATCATGTCAAACGACATGGTCACAATCCAGCCGCCGGTGGTGGCTTCGCAGTAAGTGCGTTCAAATTGTCTGAATCTACTAGTGAGTTAAGATCAGACTAAAATACACTTTTTACTGAGGTCAGAGTGTATTATGGGACACAAATTGTGTTCACTAATCCAAGAGTTATGGGATTGGTGTGGAGGAGCTAGGATTCCACAACATTTTTATACCAGAATTTATTCTAACAACCGAAATATTTCAGACTGTCGCGTCAATCCGTTATGCCATCGCAGCGGCCAAGATTTCGGAATATATGGGCGTGCCAAAACCAGCTAATAAGTCAATCTTGTCAGCAAATCTACAAAAGGCGTTTCAAAAACTTACTGAGTGCATCCCACCCAACCGCTGCGTCGAAAGCCACCTAGCCGGAGGTCAATATACTTGCAGAAATAATTCAAGACTGAAACTCACCGACGAGGCCGGACAAAAGAAACCAGCATTATGCCCGATAGTAATGTCAGTAAATGCCGTTGACGCTGTGGAATAAATGAACGGATTCAGGAACCCGAGGACAGGCTTTCCTGCTGCAATGAGCTGGTCGTTGATCAGGGCAATTATTGCAGCGAACGTAGGTGACGATGCGCTAGTGCCTCCGATAAGCATTACTTCTCCGCCAGATACGATCTCGAAATTCCAGCCTTGCACAGAGGGTGAAAACCCTGTAAGAGAAAAGAAAATGGTTCAACATGCCTTGCACAGATGCATCAGGGTAGGCCCGTCCAGATTTGTTGAAGGTCCCTGCAAAGTCGGATGGGATAGTCTTGAGGAAACTGGCGACTGCAGCGGTCTGGTAGGATGGAGCGGGGAAGAAGTTGGAAAACCCGCCGCCAGTGAAGTTGATAGCTTTCTCAGGTCCGAATCCCTGTGTAGATCCTACGGCGGTTACAAAAGGACACGTACCAGGGAACACGGGTACGAATGTGTTGTCAACGCAGAGAGAGAGATTGTGGCCTCCGCGCACACCGCCCTACATATATCAAGTCAGAAGAGGAAAAAATTATGCATAAACCAACTGACATCGCCCGATGAAAACACCACAGATATACCCCGGCTTCCCAGCGCCATGTAGCCGTTACATATCTTTCTGTGGAGAAGAAAATAAATAGAATCTATTAAAAAAGTATCGACAACTGAAATACCAACGTTGCCATGCTGCATCCAAACCCCGCTTCAGTATCGGCGTAAGATGTTGTCATGACCGAAGGTGGTGTGGTAACGCCGTCGAGGAAAGTAGTGGTGTCCAGGAAAGCTGTGCCTAAGTCGTCCCCACCGACTGCTAAGAATTCGATAGGGACTTCTGTCGCAATACCTAATTTCGGGTTCAGTGATAATAATATAATCGAATCAAAAGAGCGCTAACCCGTCGTGTACTGTATATCCAAGTTCGCCTCGAGTCCTGCCTCGCTAGAGTTCTGCGTATTAATTCCACCATCTGTACTCAACAGGGTGAATGTGGTTGTGGATTGAATATCGGGACGCAAGAGTTTGAGGAATTCCTATTACAGTGGTACATTATCAGTGGTCCCACCATACGAGTTCACAAAACCACAAACCGAAAGGTCCGCTGTCTGCGCAAACTCGTTTCCGTAGGCAGTAACAAGGAGGGAATTGGTTTTTTCCGTAGCTGGGGTCGTCGGGATCCCATAGAGCTCTTGTAAACACGTCGGAGTCACGACACCACTTGGAAGGCTTGAGTTGCAAGATGCGGCGACGGCTCGTCTGTGAAAGCTCATGAAGCTGGTGGGAGCTAGGCAAGTATTGGGCCCTGTAAATTCAGTAGTAGGATGGATTACATCGACGTGTCCAACCAGCTCTGACGGCAGAGAGACGGAGAGTGTGCGCGTGATCGTATCCGATATATCAGGGTGCGTGAATACTTCAAACTGAGTAGCAAAGAGCTGGTTTGCCTGTGAGACTGGAAGCGTGATAGATACCCAATCACCGTTCGGTGAGATCACGGTGGGCTCGAGGCCGTTCGCAGATGCGAAGGAAGAAAAGGCAGAAACCGTCTCCGAAGAAGGTTGGACAAAGGATTTGACCTTCAAAGTTTATATCTCGAGTCAGCCATGTATACATGCAAATGATTAGATAAATCAATGAACCTCTTCCATTGACAGCCACTGTCGGAACTCAGGACTCCCTGGCGCAGAAATGGACATCAGTTTTTCCTCCAGGCCAGCGATATTGTTGGACGTCAAAGCAACACGAAGGGTGAGTATATCATTAGCAGGTGCGACACCTTGGCTAACGAATCCAGCTGGAACGGATGTACGACTTTCGTGTACAACCATACCTGCAGAAGTCATAGCTATGATTGAGAGGAGATTCAGGAGCTTGCAGAAGGCCATGATCGCGACACTGAAGGGGAAAGAGAGGGATGAACCTTAGTAACAGTCTATTCCGATTGAGTTTATAAACCCAGCCAAGTTCAGGTGAAGAAGACGCGCGTTACAAGATACAATTCATACCGTAATTGAGACCCCTCCATAAATCTTTCTAGTATGGCAGCCAAGTCATATCGATTCTATCGGTGGAGTTTGGTGGAGCATTCTATCAGGAGGTACTACCAGGTTGGTATTCATTTACGCCGGTAGAAGACTACCGCAAAGGAAAAGTGCTAAAGGAGCATGAGTGGATCATAACAGCATATGTTGCAGAGGACGGTAGAAGGAGCAAGAGCAACACGCACAGATGTCATGGGTTTGCTGCAGATAGTTAGGATGGAACGAGCAACCGGGAGGTAGGTAAAAGAAGAATGACAAGAAGGAAAACCGTTATTTGCGAGCAATCATCAGCGCAGGTAGGACTTCAATGCGTCCATGACCTACACAAATATTCTACTAGCAAGTTTCGACTGGAACTTGACTCGGAATTGTAGGTAGTAGACACGCACCGTCGTTGAGGGAAAATATCGTGAGATTTACTGAGCAAAATTCTTTCGTTGGTCGTTCTCGACGGGAATCTGTAAGAATTCCGTAGAGAGAGGGAGTAACTTCAATTGCGCGCTTTTCCTCTCATGTTACCGACATGACGATCGGTGACTATCAATGCAACAAATTCAACAATAGAAAACGAGAAATAAAGTAGAGAAAAGTAAGAACGTAGTTAGTGCGGCGCTTTGCGTATTGAGAGTCACGCTATGATCGGCGATTTGAAGTCAGAGAATTGCTAATCAGTGACAAAAGCGTTTTGGAAGCTAGCGAGACCCAACATGCTAGATTGATTGAATTGGGCGCGAAAGGAAATTGTGCGAGCTTGCATGGACAAGGTGGGTGATTTTGGGCCAGCCATCATTCTGACAACTGATATGAAGAAAGTGGACCAACAAATGAGCTCACAAGATTGGTTACGGTTATCATGGAATATGGAATTGTGTTTTCCATGGGTCTTGGTGGCCTTGGACTTGGACAAGTTTAAAGGTGCAATGGTGAGGTGCTTCATGCATTGTAAGCAGTGATTCACCAATAAATACAAAACATATCTCAGCCTGGTACTTGAAAGGAAGGAAGTTTATTATGCAGCTGGTCCAGAGGATACCAAAGCTACTGCAACTCTGAACACAAAGACACCAAGACCACCATGTTGACACAGCAACAACAGATCAACACACAACAGGTTAATGATATTCTGACCTTGATTCAGCAGCTAGCCCAGAACCAGACAGGCTTACAAAACACTGTCACCTTCATCACCAACAATGCCAATTCCAAAAAAGGGGTTGGAAAGCAGCAGAACTACAATGGGAAACAAATGCTCATTGCTTCCTAGCTGCATCTGAGCTCTGGGCTCAGGGAATCCCCTCCCTACTTTCCAATGAGCAGAAGTGCATCAAGTCTGCCATCTCTTTCCTTGAAGGGGAGGCTGCTATCTGGGTAACCCCCATCTTAGAAAATATCAACCAGGTAACTGCCTGAGTCCAAAGGGCAACTCTCCTCTATTCCACATGGAATACCTTCAAAGAAGCCTTTTAAAGCTCACTTTGAGACTGCAGATACAGTAATAGACTCAAAGGAGGCCCTGAAGCACCTCTACCAGTGTAGACAGACAGCAGCCAGGTATGCAGCTGCTTTCAAACAGCACTATTATAGCATACTTTAGGTTGGTGCATGAGCACTGAGCCAAAAAAATGTAAGGTATCTGGGCCAAGGAAGCATGAAGCAAGAAGCACTATGGAAGCACTGAAGCATTGAAGAATGTGTCCCAGTCTCTTGAAAGTATGTAGAGCCCAGTAGGACTTGCTCAGGATTATTTTAATTTAATTTTTTGCAATTTTTCCCAAATTCATGTGACTGTCCCTGTCCAAAATAGTGTACTTGAGACCAAAATTGTTGAGAACACTTGGCTAGACAAGGGTAGGGGGATTTTTTCGGGGACTCACTGCTGTGATGTATAATAAATCCACACTTTCCCCTCTGTATGATACATTGGATGCAATACTTATCATTGCAATGACAAATAGCTTTCATATAAATGCAAAGCGATGTGAAATGGACTCTGTTGGGACAATGGATATCCAGGGGTCCCTTTGCCACCTGTCCACTTTTTGAGATTTCTTTGAAGCAAAGCACAAAAAGCAGAATTTTATTCAATCAATGGCATTAAACTACTAAGAATATGGATACTGGGACAGTACTTACAGTGCTGGAGTAAAGTCATGAAACTCCAGTCCATAGCAAATAAATCCTAGCAAATGCATGGGGAATTTATTCATAAGTATGATACTACTAGATATACTGTTTCTACTGATAGGTTGAACTATTTACACAGTATCTACTAATATAACCAAATAATAAGCACAAAAATAAATTTGGTGCATCAAGTGCACACTAAAATAGAAGGAAGGTAGGCTGGCAGTGGATGGCTCAATTGTCAAATCAGCCACATTTCCAACATACAGAATAGTCAAAGTAAGTAGTATGACTAAGTAGTTCAACAAGTCTTGAGTACTGAGTGCTTGAGTCTTGAATCAAGTTGAATATAAGGAGTCAATCTTGGAGGAGGTTCATCTCTTGGATATGGTCCAGTTTCAACTTGATATCATTGAGTATATTGAAGTCCATGGTTGCATTGAGGTGGCTTGCAGTCCAAAGGCAACAACGATTCATGGAGCTGTTACTGCAGATAGGATTCTGTGAGTGTGTTTTTGGCACCATAATCTTCACAAAGATTTCCCTATAGTTTTTCTGTGATCATGAAATGTTATACCTCCTGAAAATACCATCCAATAAGCACCCAATAATAGTGTTCAATAAATTGCTATCCTTCTGTTTGTCTTCTGCCATTCTTGGCTTAAGTTCTTCATCAGTTTTGACTCCTGTATTAGGATCCCATGTCAGAAATACCGTACTGTACTCGCATGTATGTAGGCAACGATCATGGTCACGGAGGCTCCGTTGTGAAATTTGGGGCGGTTGCCTAGCCTGGGACCGTGACATTGAGAAAATTATCAAAACAAGCAAGAAAAAAGGGCAAAAAAGCGGATTTTTTTCAAACAACACTAGTATCCTATGTAACCAGGTAGCTCTACATCTGACATTGGAAATGGGACTGATGGAGACAGCCTACTGAGTAAGCAGTTGCCTTATTGGGCCTCTGTCACAGTCAGATCCAGGCCCATTGCCTAACCTCCAACCATGATGGTTACGTGATGGTTGCCTACATACATGCGAGTACAATCCAGTTGGATTTGGTTGCCAGTTCCATAGAAATTTACCATATATCCCAGTTTGATCCATTGGCTTTCAGAGTGGTAACTCAATACTTTCAATATATCATTGTTATTACTGTCTGAATCTTCAACTAAAGCACCTGGATCTCTAGCATCTGATGAATCTGGTGATTGCTTTGGATGTGGCTGATCAGCTGGTTGATCTGGCTGTGAAGTTTTTTTTTTAGGAGTGAATGA
Organism: Gymnopus androsaceus JB14; assembly: GCA_009733575.1. Taxonomy (NCBI): domain Eukaryota; kingdom Fungi; phylum Basidiomycota; class Agaricomycetes; order Agaricales; family Omphalotaceae; genus Gymnopus; species Gymnopus androsaceus. Next base: position 44,602 of record ML769722.1, on the reverse strand, counting down.
AGATGGTTCAGGGGATGGTTCTGGTTGTAGAGGTGGAGTTGGCTGAGGTGGAGGTGTATGTTGGGGCTGTTGTGAGGCCTGTGATGCAACTCACTGTATAGGTTGCTGACTTGATGATGCAACAGGGGTTGTTGGTGGTTGAGTGCTTTTATGCTGGATGTGAGTTTGAATTGCCTCTTCCTGAACTTTTAGTGGCTCTCTTTCCCAGTTGTTCCCAAAATTTTCGGTTTTTGGGTTGTCATATCAATTTGGAGAGAGTTTGTCTCAACACAGTTGCCACCGTTTACCAAGGCATCAGGAAAAAGTGTCTGGGCCTTGGACAGCCTGAACCTCAAGGTAACTCAAACACCTAGGCCTCCTAGGCAACTTAGGTTACTTAGTTTCCTTCAGGATGACCTAGGAATTAGGGAGTAGACTTTTGACAACCTGAAGTAATCTGAGCCTCCTAAGCAAACCTAAGGAAACCTGGAGGAGTCCCAGAGGAGCCACATCAGCAAAACCTGGGCATGCTGTAGAGAAGTGTGGAGTTGAAGCTCCACAGCACTCATAGCAGCCATTAGAGCCCATAGCAAGGGTACCCTTTGTGGAGAACTATGGATTGCTATGGAATGCTATTGATACCACAATAATGTCAGTTGTCAGGCTCCATTCAATCCAAATATATTATACCTTTGAACTGTTGCACTAGCAGTGGAAATGTCATATATTGGGGTATATTTAAGTTGTATTGAATCTTCAAAATTCTGCTCAATTTTCAAGTCATTTGGCACAGCGTGACTCAGCTGTCCTTTCTTTGACTCAAATATTGGACTGATTGGGAAATTTTCACCAAATCTTTAAATACTAATGAATACATAAATTTCAGTATATATTTCTATAGTGCCAACATATTTCTTGATATGTCTGATTTCTAGTGAATTTTCTGCTCAGCAGAAATTTGTCCATTTTTGGTGTGAAAATAGGGCAGGGGAGTGTCAATTTTTTCCTGTGATGGCTGTACAGAAATCATTATTTTGGCCTGGTGTGGTTGTTTAACCTTGTTTAATTCATGTTGAATGCAATCTCATTTGTTTAGACAAAACTGGCACTTCTATACACACCCCTTATGCCATTGGACTTGTTTTGATTGGGCTGGAGTGAGTCTTCATCAACTTTCTACTAATTATCAAGTTCTGCCATTTATTGGTCCATTGTGTCAAACAACATGGTCACATTCCAGCTACTTCATAGTAAGTGCATTCAAATTTGTCTGAATTTAAGTGAACTAATAATCAGACTAAAATACTGATTTTACTGAGGTTAGCTTGAAGTGCATTATGGAAAGTTGCCTTTGCTTATTCCAAGAGGGAATTGGATTGCGATTGGTCTGGAGGAGCTAGGATTTCACAACACTTTTGTACCAGATTTTATTCCAGAAATGTTACATTCAAGCTCAACAACCAAAATTCAAATCCTGTCATTTAAATCCGTTACGCCATCGCGGCGGCCAAGATTTCAGAAAATATGGGTGTGCCGAAACCAGCTAATAAGTCAATCTTGTCAGTAAATTTTGCTAAAGGCGCTTTAAAAACTTACTGAGTGCATCCCACCCAACCGCTGCGTCGAAAGCCACCTAGTCGAAGGTCAATATACTTGTAGAAATAATTCAAGACTGAAACTCACCGACGAGGCTGGACAAACAAAACCTGAGTTATGCCCAATAGTAATATCAGTGAATGCCGTCGACGCTGTGGAATAGATGAACGGGTTGAGGAATCCGAGAACAGGTTTTCCTGCAGCAATGAGCCGGTCGTTGATCAGGGCAATTATTGCAGCGAACGTAGGTGACGACGCGCTGGTGCCTCCAACAAGACCTACTTCTCCGCCAGATACGATCTCAAAGTTCCAGCCTTAAACAGAGGGTGAAAACCCTGTAAGAGAAAAGAAAATGGTTCAAACATGCCTTGCACAGATGCATCAGGGTAGGCCCGTCCAGATTTGTTGAAGGTCCCTGCAAAGTCGGATGGGATGGTCTTGAGGAAACTGGCGACTGCAGCGGTCTGGTAGGACGGAGCCGGGAAGAAGTTGGAAAACCCGCCGCCGGTGAAGTTAATAGCTTTCTCAGGTCCGAAGCCTTGTGTAGATCCTACGGCTGTTACAAAAGGACATGTACCAGGGAACACGGGCATGAATGTGTTGTCGTCGCAGACGGAAAGAGAATCATGGCCTCCGCGTACACCGCCCTAAATTTATGTAAAGTCAGAGGAGGAAAGAATTAACGCATGAACTGACATCGCCCGATGCAAACATCACAGATATACCCCGGGCACCCAGCGCCATGTAGCCGTTACATATCTTGCTGTGGAGAAGAGATATAAATATATGAAAAAAGCATCGACGGCTGAAATACCAACATTGCCATGCTGCTTCCAAAATCTGCTTCATTATCGGCGTAAGATGTTGTCATGACCGAAGGTGGTGTGGCAACGCCGTCGAGGAAAGTAGTGGTGTCCAGCAGGGACGTGCCAAAGTCATCCCCACCGACTGATAAGAACTCGATGGGGACTTCTGTCGCAACACCTGATTTAGGGCTCAGTAAAAACAAAAGAAAAAAAAATCTAATCCAAAGAGCACCAACCCGTCGTGTACTGTATATCCAAGTTCGCCTTGGTTCCTGCGTCACTAGCTTTCTGCGTATTAACTCCACCATCTGCACTCAGCAGGGTAAATGTGGTTGTGGATGGAATATCGGGACGCAAGAGTTTGAGGAATTCCTAGTACATTATCAGCGGTCTCACCACACCGGCTCATAAAATCACGAACCGAAAGGTCCGCAGTCTGTGCAAATTCGTCTTCATAGGCAGTAACAAGGAGGAAATTGGTCTTTTCCGTAGCTGGGGCTGTCGGGATCCCATAGAGCTCCTGTAAACACGTCGGAGTCACGACACCACTTGGAAGGCTTGAGTTGCAAGATGCGGCGACGGCACGTCTGTCAAGGCTGATGGAGCTGGCAGGAGCTAGGCGAGTATTGGGCCCTATAAACTGGGTAGTGGGATGGATTACATCGACATGTCCAACCAGCTCGGAAGGCAGAGAGACGAAGAGTGTACGCGTGATCGTATTCGACATATCAGGGTGCGTGAATACTTCAAACTGGGTAGCAAAGAGCTGGTTTGCCTGTGAGACTGGGAGCGTGATAGATACCCAATCACCGTTGGGAGAGATCACGGTGGGCTCGAGGCCGTTCGCAGATGCGAAGGCGGAAAAGGCGGAAACCGTCTCCGAAGAAGGTTGGACAAAGGATTTGACCTTCAAAGTTTATATATATCTCGTCAGCGATGTATACATGCAAATGGTTAGACAAATTAATGAACCTCTTCCATCGACAACCACTGTCTGAACTCAAGACTCCCTGGCATAGAGAGGGACATCAGTTTTTCCTCCAGACCGGTGATATTGTTGGACGTTAAAGCAACACGAAGGGTGAGCATATCATTAGCAGGCGCAATGCCTTGGCTAACGAATCCAGCTGGAGCGGATGTACGGCTTTCGTGTACAACCATACCTGCAGAAGTCATAGCTATGATTGAGAGGAGAGTCAGGAGCTTGCAGAGGGCCATGATCGTGACACTGAGAGGGAAAGCGAGCAATGAACCTGGGTAACAGTCTATTCCGATTGTGTTTATAAACCCATCCAAAGTCAGGTGAAGAAGACGCGCGCTGCAAGCTATCTATACCCAAATCATACCGCAATTGAGACCCCCCATATGTCTTTCTCATATGCTAGCCAGGTCCAAGATCTTATCGGTGGGAGTTAGCTGAGCATTCTCTCAGGAGTTACTGCCAGGTTGATATTCACTCACCCCGGTAGAAGACTGCCGCAAGGGAATGGAGCTAAAGGAGCATGAGTGGACCACAACAGCATATGTTGTGACGACCGTATAAGGAGCAGGAGCAGCACGCACAGATGTCATGGGTTTGCTGTAGGTAGTTGGGACGGAACGAGCAACCGGGAGGTAGGTAAAGGAAGAATGATAAGAAGGAAAATTGTTCTTTGCGAATGAGCAATCATTGGTGCGAGTAGAACTTGGTTCCATGACCTACACAAATATTCTACTGGCAAGCTTCGACTGGAACTTGATTTATGGGTGGACACGCACCATTGTTTGAGGGAAAATATAGTGATGTTTATGGAGCAAACTGGCAACGAAGTTTTTTTGTTGGTTGTTCTCGACGAGAACCTGAAGAATTCCGTAGAGAGACAACTTCAAATGGCAGCTTCTTTCACTTTTCTTTCACTTTTCCTCTCACATGACGTCCGGTGACCTATCAATGCAACAATAGAAATAAAGTAGTGAAGGTGCTCCGCGTATTAAAAGTCACGCTCCAGACGATCGGCGACTCTGCGAAGAACATCCTAGATTGACTGAATATGGGTGAGAAGGGAGATAGTGCAAGCATGCATGGATAAACAAGGTGGGTATTTCGGTCCACACCAACAAAAATGAAGCTCACGAGATCGGTTGGTACGATTATTATGGAATATGGAATTGTATCTTCCATGAGTCTTGGTGGCCTTGGACTCGGACAAGTTTAAAGGTGCAATTGTGGGGTGCTTCATGCATTGTAAGGAATGCGAGGGCCGAGCTTTTCCTTTATAACGCTGTAGCTCATTTGCTACACAGTTTTATCACGCCAGAAGTACAAAAAAATCCGCTCGAATGAAAAATAGACTGACTAAGAACTTTTTGTACAAAAAATCGCTCATTAGTGAAATTTTGAGTGAAAACTAATCATTCAGCTTGACTGAAATGGAATATCTAACTGAAAGATGATCATTCAGTCAAGAAATCCCATTTCGGTTGAGCTGAATGATTAATCTTCACTCAAAAATTCACTAATGAGCGATATTTTGACCAAAAAGTTCTCAGTCCATCTATTTTTCTCTCGAGCAGATTTTTTTGTACTTTTGGCGTGTATGATACATGAGACAATGAATAAGTGAATGAAAGGCGGTCAAAGCGCTCTCGAACACTGATTTCAAGCGCCCGAATCGTTCCTGCTTCTGACCATCACCATTAAACGATGGCAGTGGGATTTTCCACTGCCCAAAGAGCTCATAGAATGTATCCTCCTCCGATAAAAATACTCTCTCCAACTGTTCTCTTGTTGAAAAGGCTTGGCCCTTGGGTTGTCCCCTCTCAGCGTCCCATTTTCGAAAAGCTCGAGCTGGATGGCCATGCGCTATCTCTAAAAAACAAATCAGAGCGACTCATTGCGATATTCGATAAGACACCGCATCTAGCATTGGGTGTCCAGCTTCTGAAATACGAAGGGTTCTATGATTGGATTACTGAAGGAGTTATCCAGCGACTCTCTAAAGTGGACACGATAGAGTTCAACGAAGTCCACTAAACGTGCAGACGGGGTCCGGATGGGGATCTTGGATCAAGTAAGTATACATGCGTTTATGTCCTTTTGCTTGTTACCTCTAACGTTTATCTCTTGTAGACGACATCCTCCTCAAAACCGTCGCCATCATCGATGGAAGTGGCGTCCTTGCTGACCCAGCTGGACTCAATCTCGAAGAACTCGTTCGTTTGACCAAGTTGCGTTTGACTGTGGTGCACTTTGATAGGACGAGGTTTGGCTATTTGGTGAAGATTGAGGAGCAAGATGTCAAATTGCCTGGTACGTTGCTCAAGTGTTTTATTATGAGCAAAGGCTGATATGATATGGATAGTGGTATGTGATCACTCAGTGCATTCAGGTCGTCTATCTGATGCCTAATCATTATTCAGACCGGAAGCCATCAACATCTCGAATATGGCTGCGCTCTTCGACAGCGAGGGAAAACCCACTCCAAGTACATCGTCGAAGGCGCAAACTTGTTCCTCAACAAGCGGTGTCCAGGTGGTGTAACGAGTTATTCCTTGGAAGTCCTAGCCGGTCTCGCTCTCTCAACGCAAGAATACGTTGACTTGATGATCTTCAAAAGACGGCAAACCATCCGAATTCTACCAGAGCTACGTCAAGGATATCCAAGAAAAGATCATCGAAAACACTGCTGCCGAATTCCAATGCCTGTGGAAAGAGCACACGCGTCTGCAGGGAGCCAAACCGCACACGACCATCTCGGATGAGCTGTCGTCGACGTTGAATAACCTCCAGGCTGAATTGGAGAGCTCGCATTTGTTTGAGGATGTTCCGAGTAGGAATGGGGTGATGAGGAGGGCGATACCCAAGATGTTGGTTGAGAAGTTGGGTTGGAGACGTTGTTGAAGCGGTTGCCGGAGGCGTATCAGAGGGCGTTGTTCTCTAGTTGGGTTGCGTCGTTACTTTGTGAGTGATCTTGTCGTGGACGGTTTGGATTGCTCAAGCTCATGGCTTACCGATGTCATGTTTTTTTAGATTCATAAATACGGCGTCAACGCTTTGGGTATAGACTTTTTCCATTTTGCTAGGGATCTTTCCAAGTAAAGTTGAAGCGGGGCTCTCACAAGTGACAACTTCACGCGTCATGACCACGCAAAATCCGCTTGAGTGAAAAATAGACTGGTTAGGAACTTCAGACAAAAAACGCGCCACCGGTTTATTCTTCATCGATGTCTTCCATAGCAATCTTCCCTTTCTCGCTCCCCTCCTCTTCTTCCTCTTCTCCCAGGTCCTTCTCATGCTAAGTGGAATCTAGAATCGACACGTTGTTCCTCGACAACTCAAAGCCCAACAATGCTTACAGACTTGAAACTTTCCATTCCGCCGGGTCCATCTCCGCGACTGCTTCTCAGCAGCTCAGATGCTATCTCGTCAACAAGTGTGTCTTCCAGAAACCTTTGCCACAAAGGACGCAGAGGGCACGACAAACATCACCAGCGTGTCTGACAAGTCCTTGGAAAAGGCCAGCGAGAAAAGGTATAAAAGAGCATCGTTAGCTCCCTTGTTCAGCAACTCATCCAAATTCTAGATCATGTGGAGCGTTGAGCAACGGTACGGTCCCATCATGGAGGTTTTTGAAGTCCAAGGCTCGAGAGAGAGAGACGTCTTGTTATCGGATACAAGATGGTTACAACCTTCTTTAGGTACGCGTCACACTCCGCCTATCTCTATCTACTAACCTCTATACCAGAGCCCTCTCCAACCTCTACCACTTTTACTCTCTCTATTCTGCTCGCAAATATGTCGAACAGTTCTTCAACGGCGTCACTATCATCTCCTTGTACCTCAACCGCGTTCCGAACTCCAACGCCCTGCCGATCGAACACTCCATCTTACAGGTCAGGAAGGAGGCTTTGCTTCTGTACTTTCTTCCTGAAAACCCGTTCTTCCTCCCGAAGGCCCCAGGTACGCATGCTGTCCAGGAGGTTATGTATGTTTGTGAGTGAGATCTCTCCCTCTGTCTTCACTGTGCTGATCGTGTCGTTAGACTGCGGCTCGATCTTTGCACAACACTTCTGCAACAGGCTCAGCCCGGCCTACCTGCAGCTCAAAAACGTCTTGGACGAGAACAACCTGCGCATGCAGAAGCGTACAATAATATCAAGAGGAGGTTTAGGGAGGAGACGTTTACGAGAGAAAGTATTGAGCAGGTTATACATACTCATTCAGAGCTGGTAGGTCTGCGAGTGTTCTCTTATTGTATGGGTGCATTTATCTTGTTTGCAGATTCGATTGCTTTATGTTAACTTTGCTATGGTTCACTACCCCGCTTCTGACCATGCTACGGAATTGATGTATGTATACGTTCCGCTTTCCTGCATATTTCTAACCGTTATCTGTGTAGGCCCACCCTCTCTTACTAACGCCTCCAAACCATCCAACCCCTCTCCGACGAGGAGCTCTACGACAAAATCCGCCGCACAGTCCCAACAAACACTCCCTCCAAGTCCTCGAATTCTTCCTCATCTTCAACAAACATATCCTCAAAATCAACTTCTACCAACCTACAAAGGTCGTCTTGTCCTTGCGCTTGGATCTAGGGTTTTTACCCGAGGTCCAGTATCTATGTTTTCCGTTATTGGGAATGAGTTTAGGGGGTTCCATCTTAGGTTTAGGAATGTGGCGAGGGGATGGATTAGGATTGTGATGAGTAGGAATAAGGAGATGTATTCGATTAATCAGAGGATGTTGTAAGTGTCTCTCTCTTCTTTTTTGATGAACATACACTGACAACGATGTGTTTAGGTTTGACAAAAATTACAACTTGGCTTCGACCCAGTCGTTGAAGAATAAGGATATTCCCGAAGGAGGAGCCAAGGGTACGACATTGCCTTCGATTGGGGCTACGCCGATGTTGTGTTTCGAGAAATATGTTGATGTACGTGTGCGCTTCTTCTTTATCTACTCACGCTGACTAACCTCGTTATAATAGGCAATCATCGACCTGCTAATCCCAGGTAAAACACCCGGAATCAAGGAGACACTGGTTGACTTGTACGAAAAGCCAGAGTTGTTGTTCTTTGGTCCTGATGGTTCGTCGATAAGTTTATTCCCTACTCTTGCCTTCTGCTCATGTCTGTGGTGTAGAGGGTACAGCGGATATGATGGACTGGGCTGCACTCGATGAGCATAATGTCTATCGTATCATTCCAGGGCGCGCTACCGATGAGGATAATCCTCCTGTCCCAGACGTAATCTCAATCAGTCTTCAAGCTCTCACTGACGGCACTGCGAACCCACTAGATGAATACACAAAGCGTTTATTTGGCTCCAGGCTAGACGGCGTATGATGCCTGTAGTTGGCGACACTCCTGCATCTGAGGATACTTCTGCCTCGGACCCTCCTCCTCCTACTGCGACACCACTCCCCTTGGCTGCCTCAGATCCTCCTCAAGCTCCTCCTCCTACCGTGATATCAATCCCTACGGTAGCTTCCAAGCCTTCCGAGACCAGTGCCGTTAGCATTCCATCCAGTTTGCCAGAAATTATAGAGGTCGATGATGAGGATGAGGATGAGGACATGGGTGAGTGGGAATCACCTGAAGATGATCCTGCAGATATATTTGACTATGAGGATGAACCAACACTTGAACGGAACAATTTTGGAGATATTTCTTTTGACATGGACAATGATAGTGAGCCTAGCTTTGACGATGCGGCTTTAGAAGAGACTTTAATGATGATACGAGGTTATGATGACAATGATATGTAGTTATTGAGCCTCATTATATATATTTATTGAGAAACGCTAATTGAATACATTGATCAATATCGTTACTAGCTGTTTCAGACCGCTGAACACTCAAAAAAAACATAATTTTTAAATATATATGAATCGAGCAGAATCCATCAAACTATTGAACAGACACGGTCGCTCAGAAACAAATTTTTACGAGTAAAAAAAGTGCGATTTTTACAAGGCCGCGGTCACAAAGGTGACCCTGCCATTGTGACGACCGCTTGGATCAGTCCCTCCGGAGGAATTAACACACGGCCAATCATTATGCTTCAGCCATGCTGAAGCATAATGTGAAATAGTTACTTTCGATGCATGAGCGAAACGTAAATTTTCGGACTAGCATAGAAAAAATACATTTCATTGAACGAACGAAATAGAAACTTTCAAACTATCCGAAGTGGGAACCTTCAGCCAGGGTCCGAAATCTATTGTTTCGGATGGAAGCTGAAACAATCACCTTCAACCAGGCTGAAAGGCTACCCGAAAAGGTATCTTTCGTAAGCCAGGCGAATCATTTCATTTCAGCAGCCATTTCAGAGCAATGCTGAAATGACAAACTTCGTCTACGCGGCGGCCAAGCAGCAGCATAGCGTACACTGTAGCGTACACTGAACTGCATAGCGGAGGCTTACACTAGATTTCACGAAACAGGCAAACCAGGTAACATTCAAAAGCATGTGGTACATACACCAAATAGCTAAGCAAGAGACACTACTTGTAAGATTACTATTATCCGTAACCACTCTTCGACTAGCCAAAGGCTCATACTCCGACCTAAAATTCAACCTCTCGTGATCACACCGCAGATCATTCGCTTTTGCACCCGTAAGCCTCGTAAAAATTGGCGGTCCACCTTGAATTCACCTATACCAGCCAACGTGTTGATCATTTGCGTTGGGATGGAGGTTTTGCTCAACCCTGAGCCTTTGGGATCGGATTGTTCGGGGAGAGTCCAATGATGGATTATCTTTGAGAACGACTGCAGATAATGGTCAGCATCTGCAAACGAATCTCAATACTTAAAGGAACATACGCTGTTGGGGGTATCAATTTTGCCAGACTTGGAAGATGTTCGGCTGAATATAGAATCATCCTCTTGCGACTAGGTGGTCTTGATACACCGAACTCTTCATTGTCTAGGCACTCCGGATCAGCAGTTAGAGGGCCAGTTCCAAAGACGGCGGTAGGTTCAGCTTTTCAATGAGAGGCTTTCTTCCAATGCCTTTTGGAACTTGGTGGAGGATGGAGATCAAAAGAGGAAGATGAACGATGACCTTCCGGTTCATTGGCTTCTTCATCGTTGTGCAGAACAATGGCAATAGCTTTGGGAGGAGCAGATTTTGGAGGAATCCCGTGTTCCATGACAGCGGTTGTACTTTTGGAGGCAATCCACTTTGTTTTCAAAATGAGTTCTTGAGCCACAGGACGGACCGGAACAAGAGGCTGTTGGAATGCCATCTTGACCCAACCTCTCTAGCTCATATCCGAAGGTATGGATTGGTTGACCAGTTCCTCAAACTAAAAAAAAATATGCATTTGGAAGAATTACACACAAGGTAGATATGACTTACACTCAAAGTCTGGTTTCAAAACTCCAAATCTCGAGTGCGAATCCGAGCATCTCAACAAGAGAATGCATCCTCCTTCATAGTACTCAGTAGAAGATGAAGACTGATTGAAGATTTCAGCAAAGGAAGTCATAATGAAGGGAGAACAGCCCACCTTGATATCCTGACCAACACAAAGGTCTTTCGGGAAGAGCGCGTCTTCATTTCTGCAGCATCCCCGACTCTCGAACGGAGTGAGAGGGAGGGCCTTGTACCGTACGATCGGTCCTCAGGTTGTCCAGATCCAGCCCCTCCCGATGTTCCCACGTTTCGACAGCGTCAATTGCTTACGTACTGCAGGTTTCACCTTTGCCTACATTTTACTGCTTTCGCGTCTAATGTTGGTCGGATTCGATTCAATATACCCTGAAATTGCTTTGTCTGCACCAGTCTGGCTTCACAATGATACAGAAACTTTATATGCAGCATTTAGCAAGTTACCTTTCAATTGTTACGTTGAGTTTTCGCCCCCCCTATCCTACTCACAGTGGAATAAATTGAGCAAGAAAGCAAGAACGGACAAGATATGTACGCTGTATGAAAGCACTTGTGCGACCCTACCTCGGTTACAAAGCAATATTCATCTTTACCGATTAGTTGTGGAGCACGTAATATCGAAGGTTGGAAAAAATGCCGTGGAGACTGCTAGGGCATTGTTCTCGTATCCAGAGCACCTTGATTCAAGACAAGATGATTTGTTTGATCCTTGTGCGCTGCCCTCAATTGTGCAAATCATATCGTCTCTTTCTAACACGGATATGGCAAATATGCAGAGCCAACTTCGAGTCCGTCAGCGACAAGCAACCTATTTCACTAAATGCCCCTATTCCGGCATACGTATACAGAATAAGGATTTAACGCAGCTGCTCGCTTGTTGTTTCCAAAGAGACTTCCGTCGGTTTTTTAAAATGCACCCCAAGCAACTTGTTGATGAATATCTTTTTTCAAATATGAAAACTTATCATGAACTTCCATATCAACAACTCAACTTGCGAACACTCGTTCTCCTGGTTTTGAATGGAAAAGGATACCCTGAAACCTTCTTAGATACTATTCGAAGTTTCTCTCTGTGCAATGAGTCTTGTGAATCCCAAAATAAATCAGTTCGACAGAAAGATAAGCGTTGAGAGGCACGGATTGAGCGCGCGGCCGTGCATGCAAATTCGGATGAAAACGCCAGAGCCACTTGGCCACAATTGATACCAGAAAGAACGATTCTGTCATGTATTGAGGCTTATCACGCAAATGTGCAGTACAAACGTTTAAACGTATGTGCATGTTGCGGATCCAAAGATCGAAAACGAGCAGGGCAACATGTATCACTCGCTGATTGTCCTGATCTTTCAATTCTTAAGGTCACGGACCCTTATATTCTGCACCATACGCCGACCTGGCGATTCACATATATTGCCCGCACTCTTGATGGACTGATGCTCGATCCAGAAGGTATTCAAGCCACCGATGTTGAATGCAACTCATTTCAGGTTTACTTGTGCCAGGAATGCTTCACAAGTCTCAATAAAAACCGCTTGCCCCGACTTGCTTTGAACTCGCAGCGTTTGCGTTAGCAGTGCTTCTGCTCTAATCGATCACGACAGCACCGTAGGTTTTGTAGCCTTCGCTAACGTGCGCAATGGGTGGTTTGACACTGTACGTACTACGCCTTGGTTCGACGTAGCCCCTGGTTTTGTGAACACTTTCTTCTCGACTTCTCCTCTCTGCGATAATGATGTTGGCTCGGCTGCTCATGTTTCCCATACCATTAACACCGCTAGGTCTGTCTTCTGCATAGCATTCGTTTGGCTTTCACTAAATTCGATGACTGCAGATCACTCACTGAGCTTTAGCTGCTGGTTATTATGAAGTACTTGTTTCGTGTACAGCTACTTCAATTTTATGTGCTTTGTTTGGCTTTGTAATTATCGTGCATACTTGAGCAAGTCGGGGATTGTCTCGCGTAAGCGGGACATTACTGGTTACCATTTTTCCGATTCAGAGTCTTTTGCCGTTTTTGGCTCCCGTTCGAAACCGTCCACCATGGTCTGGTTGCGTTTTAAATACTCTGAGGACCGAGTTCTGTGTAACGGTGGCTTTAACAACACTCGCGCCGAATCTTGAGCAGCAGAGGAACGTAAATCTGTAAAGGAGCACGAAGTACCCAGTTTCCGCAATGGAGCCAACGAGCCTGGATCTAACGCATGGTCCATAAACCCTGAGCTCACTAATCCAGGACTATCCATAAGAGGAATGAGCTTTCCACAGCGGTATCTGGCTGAGGGACATCTTTGATAGATTTATGGCGTCGATTCTTCCGAGAGGGATACATGTATTCCATGATTCGACGGCCAACTTTGGCATCTATCTGTAGCCGTAGTGGATGCAGGGAAAGCTCAAAGCTCTCGTAGATGGTGATTCCGCTTACAGGAGGAAGTGTTGACCAGTCCAAAAGGACAAATATTCCTCGCTATAAGATTGGTTAGATGGGTCAAACATCAATTATTGGGCAAATTACCTTTAAAAGCAGATGATACGCAGGCTCATCGTATTTTGAAAGGATTTCCATCCACGTAGCATCCATTGATCCATCGAACGCTTGTAGGACCTGACGCCTTAGCCAGTAAAAGTCAATGTTCTGAACGGCCAGCTTTGCTAAAAGATCTCTGTGTTCATCAACCATTCGCCAGGGTATTTGAGAGGACGACGCGTATAGGAGCATTGCTGATTTTTGGTCTGCTTGGTCATCCTTCCTATCCACCGGTTTGATAGCCTCGAATAGGAAATTCAGCCTTTCTGCGAGAAGGAACATGTGAGCCCGAAGTCTCATCAATTCCAATTGGGGCTCTGCCTCTCCTGGTCTGGGATTCTTTTCTATGATATGTTCTACGTCCAGCGCCTTCCTTCATCTGGCGCTGAAGATCAAAGATGATTTCCGCGGAGGTTGTGAGGTCAGTGAAATCATATTGGAAGAAAAGGGTCTTCAGATGGTCTACGCGGTCAGATGGGCTCGCTTACGGTGTCACGTGGGTTTTTGTTTATGTGCAGCGTTGGAGTAGAGTAGTCGAGTGATGATGTTTGAGATTGTTTCAAAGTGATGATCGCTGGCAGTCACTGTGAATCGAGGTATTTGCACTTGAATAAGATCCTTCGAGGAGTTAGTCTGTAAATTTAGAGTGAGAGCGGGTTATTCAATGACAGATAAGTATCGTAAGTAATTCTAGTGATATAGAGAGTTGGGTTATATATGCTACAACGGTTTCCTGATCAGTAAGTAGGCTGGCGTCACTGTACCCATTTATGAGCTTCTCGCAAGCGGACTATATCAGCTCTTGATAATCCAGATTCATAACACAGCAATCAGAAGATAGACTCTTCGCGGTCGTAGAGGTCGAGCATGGTGCCGTATTCCGCGACCTTACCTACAGAGAGCGTTGGATTGGAAGTTAAACAAGAATTCCGCCATCCTACTTACCTGAATCCATGACAAGTATACGTTATAATGCACTACAGCGTGTATCCGATGGGCGATGCATAAGAGTGTGGAAGAAGCAAATTTCGGATTGGATCATCTGTTGGATCTTCACATCGGTTCAACGTCCACGCTACTCGTGGCTGACGGTTAGACAACAACACAATCGAAATCCTATGACATGGACTCACCAGAATGACAATCTGACTGTTTTTGTACCAATACGCGACATAGTGCCAACAACTGCTTTTCTCCGGCACAAAAGTTTGAACCTTGAAGGCAGTGAGTACTCGAGCTTTACAGAAAAAATACAAGCTGACCCTCATCTCCAATCTCAGAGTCCAAACTAAACCTCAATTCTGCAGGCAATGGATTACTAGGCTGCCCCTTTCGTAACAAACAAGCCTGGTGGAGTACCGAAATCAGTTCCGCATCGGTTCGCATACCGAGGGGATCTCTACCGAGTTTGAATGAATAATTAGAACGAATGATATGTGAAGAAGACACACAGGTTTTGTTTCAAAGTTCCAAGGAACAGCGCACTGTCTTGAGGTACCAAGGCCAGCTTAATGCGTAATGTTTCAAGGTCAACACTGCTGAGATCTCATCCGTCGATCTTAATACTCCCGCCTTGTATCTCGCAACCTCTGGAATGCGGACCATGAGAAGTTGTCGAATGCTAAAAAGGTATCTTACCGCAAGAGTGCTTGAAGAAGTGTGCTTTTCCCTGTTTTGCAAAGCCGTTAAGCTACAAGTAAATTTCCACCAGGTCAAACACACCAGCTCCCGTTCTGCCAACAATACAAATCTATAGATCGTCAATAAAGTGGGCATGAGCAACTATTCTGGTGGTCGCACATACCTTCTCTCTTGGTTCCACGTGGAAGCTCACATCTTTCAGCACGAGCGGAAGTCCCTCTCTATACACCATATCAACATCTGTGAACTCAATCTCCCCTTGGGCAGGATAGGAGGCGCTCAGTTCATCAACGGAGGACTGGAAATAGCTTCCTTGGATGGAAGTTCAGTGTAAACCAAAAGATGTTCAACCGCATTCATATTTTGTTCATTCTGGGTGAATTGATAGATGATCTGAGCTGAAGGGGAGAAAATGAGCCAAGTTTCAGAGTTTAATCAAGGCCACTCACAGAAAAGCTGGGCCACTGAAATATCATGACAAGTCAGGGCTACATTTTCCAAAACAAAAAAGATAGATGAACTCACCGCTTAACGAATATGATAGAACATCCCCGATTTTACTCGGATTCACAGAATTCCGGAACCCTGCAGCGAATAGGGCAATCCCCAGAATGAGAACGTTGGCGAACAGCTGCATTAGTGGCATCAGTCTTGAAAAAGAGTAAACACAGAGGCAAACCTACGTCCAATCGCAAGATGAGCCACCGCTGCAGAGAGATCGTAACATAGTATGCCCGTCCTTCAAGGTCGTATTTCAGCTCGAAAGTTTCCATTGAACGGTTCTAGGGACGTAACCTGGTCAGAGAGCACCACCCAAAGGGAAAAGGTCACATACTTTGTCTCGGTAAGCGCGCACAGTCGCAATTCCGGTGAGTATTTCTATAAAAGATTAGCATGTAAAAGTTCGACTGAGCAAGAGAATCTAGGCGTTTAATTTCGACCGAAGTTTGCTGGTAATACGCGGAAATAAACCAGTAGATAATGCTCATTGGTGCGAAGATAATGCCCAGCAATGGAAACGTGTAGAAAACCAGAGCAACGGTGCCAATTACTGTGCTGAAAATCCTCATAAACTATCATGTGTGATTAGCGAATTACGAGGAGGGTTTTGCAGATGGAAACCGACCTGCATCATGTTCAAAGGAAGGATGGTGTCAAGGGTGTCCTGATCCTTCGAAAGACGGGATAGAATGCGGCCCAAGGGAGTGGTATCGAAGAACAATATTGGAGAAGCCAGAACGTTCTTCAATACAGATGTGGTTCGCCGAGCTTATACTCGAGCTGAGCGAATCGAGAGATGGTTTTCAAGTCTGTCTTTCACTTAGCTGGCAACCAAATTTTTATGAAAACACAACTCACGTTTTCGCTTCTCCAAGCTCTGTAAAGCACGAGAAAGAAGTTTTCTTGGTTCTTCTATTTCTCCCCTCTGGAGATAGTGCTCTGCAAAGAGAGTCCAGACCTTGGAACTAAGGCCGAACTTTTTACCTGTTCGCTTGGACTGCTCCTCTGCTCTCTAAAACGACGGGTTAACAGTGTCATATAAACAGCATAACATCAGCATACCTTGTGCTTGCCTGACTGGTCAAGAATAGAAGCAAGCCGCAAGTGAACTGTCTTCGAGTCATTTGCTTGAGCGGCGTTTTTGAAGACCTTCTCCAAAGTTTTGTCTATCCCGTACGCGCTCTCTAGGTTGAGAAGCGCAATCCAAACATTAAGGTTTTCCGCCTCTTCTCTGAAGCTGATCTTCTCCACGGCGCCCGATTTCTCGAACCTTCTCAATCTCAGAAAGCTGCAACTGGAACGACATGTATTGAATCCAAAGGTATGATGAGTTGGGAGACCCAAGGAGCAACCACTCGAAATCTGCATTGGACTCTGTTGGTATGCATTTGGGCCGTCAAATCCTGTTCAATCTCTTTGCGCTGCTTCTTCCTTTTCTTTGACGGGGCTTCATTATCACTGTCTTCCGAATCGCTGGAGGACTCGGCATCGACGTTGACAGTATTCCCAAACCACTAGAAACCAGAAGAGAGCTTCAGCAAACCATTGGAGGGTTCGTTTGTTGAAGACGTCTGCTTGGGTTGGGGTCGAGGCTGAACGTCAACACAGACTTGCATTGCGACCTAATCGTCGGATTCTTCGTCTGAAGCTTCGCCATTTGATTCACTGTCTATGCCATCGAGTGCTTCCATGGAATGGTCGCTGGCCTTGTGCTCGTCGCCATCATTTTCTGGAGTAAAATCCACTTCGGAAAAGTGGGAAGGTTTCAAACTGAGAGATGTCGTTTGTCCTTGATGCCAACGACGACAGCTTTCACTCGGTCGTTTTCTCGGAAACCACGGAGAGCTATAGCAGTATCTGCTTCCTTGTTGTCGGAAAGCTGTCGATAGAGTATCAGAGAGTGAATGCAAGGATTATACTGATTTTTTGTTTCACCTCAGACTTGTGGCAAAGACCACTTAATTTCAAATTGTCAATCTGTATGAACAGACCGTAGTCCTCTATCCTCTTCACGGATCCTTCCACATGTTTTCCGACAGAAAGGCTTGACAGAGTTAAAGCGACGAGCTTTGATAGATTGCCTGACCGGAGAGTCATCTCCACTTTCTTAGCATTGGCATCTGCGCTGGATACTACCATGAGAATTGGATTTATTCCAATAAACTAGTGGCTCACCTAAGGATACGGCCTTGCACAAGTTGATGGAGCTTGAACTTGGGTTTCCAATCTTTTATGAACTGCATTCACGTCAGTACCAGTCATCGAAAGAAGTTTAACGTGCACTAACATCGTCAAAAAGCTCTCGAATTTGGACTCGAGCGTCAATATTCCGTCCGACAGTAGCGAAAAGCCCATGATCCGTAATGCTCTTGATGAAACCTCGCACTGTAACCCCAACATGCAGATCCGATGATGAGTTAGATTTGTGCTGGGTATGAAAACCGACCAAACAACAATCACCCCAATCAGATTCAATCCAAAAGGTTTAATTTAATGCGAGGAAGGAGGTTGTCGAAGGTTCCCTCGACTACTAATTGATTCGAAGAGAAAAAGCACTTGACGGTTGACACAGATAGTGCGCGATGAACTAGGTTTTATATTTGGAGGGAGGTTTTTGAAAAGCCAACTAACGTGCGACAACGCGCTGAACTAATCGAGGGGGAAAGCAAACACCAAAGCACGGGTCAAGTACGACGACTCAACAAACGACTTTGCGTATCCGCACAAACACCGAGGCACGGGTCAAGTACGCCGACTCAACAAACGACTTCGCGTATCCGAGGTGAAATACCCAAGCACAGGTCAAGTACGCCGACTCAACAAACGACTTAGCGTATCTCAGGAGCCTTTACGTCGCCGCGCAATGATACTCCAACTCTCAGGTATTCCTGCGAGTTACCTAACAAGCTTATACGACCGCCGCGCAAGTCACTCGAGTAGGCGTTTTTAACACACTCAGTGAAAAGCGGGCAAGGGGTAGAATCTGTTGGTAAAGCTAGGTAACACTCCGAGAAGCTTCCTCCCTAAAACTAGACCAAGCCGACACTTGGGTCCAAGACCTTCCTAATCAACAACGGGCTTGTCGAGGTGTGCACGTTAGGCTCCACCTGCGGTCCTAAGACTGATGTGACCTCTCTTCGAGATGAAAACCAGGAATGCTCGACTTAATAGCCGGGAAGTAGAATGAACAGCCTCAGTATTATCGAGGTTACAAGAAGGCCACCCGTTTCAAAGGTTGTAGAGGACGATGCAGACGCGTCTGAGCGTGTACGAATCACTACAGGTCCTAAGATAGAGCTGCGTTTCAGGTATCAAGTCTAACTTGGATTGCCACATAGAATGTAGCTACCCTTATATACTGGTACATCTCGGAAAAATACTAAAACAAAGAAATAATATGAAAGAGATCGAGACATGTCCATAAATGTAAAATAATAAATAATCTTCCTCAATAAATCATCTCGGCACACCTAATCTTGGGGAAATCCATAACTCGGAATGGCAATGCTTGGAATTTGGTCCTAGATGAACTCGAGTCACTTTCTTTTGCCTCGGAAACTGTGCAGGTCCTCCAAATTTATGACTCGGTGAAGTTCTATGGTGTTTGAAACATTCCATGAACAGCCCTCGGAAGTATATCTATCTTTGCCTTACCAATAGCGAGCTAGACATTATGCCTAGTTCCGTGTGGACTCAAGCCTAGATGCCTTGTAGCACATGGATCTCGGAACAACACTGAAGCTCGGACAGGAATTATTCCTAGTCATTCCTTGCTCTAAGAGTGATTGCGATGAGGTTGATCAGGTGGCCGCGTTGGTGATGCCGCGGCAGGCACCCTCTAGCGATGCGCAACCCAAAAACACCCCA
This sequence comes from Gymnopus androsaceus JB14, assembly GCA_009733575.1. NCBI lineage: Eukaryota > Fungi > Basidiomycota > Agaricomycetes > Agaricales > Omphalotaceae > Gymnopus > Gymnopus androsaceus. The sequence continues at coordinate 25,308 of ML769722.1, read as the reverse complement.
TCCATTACACTTGCCTCGGAGTCCTAACGGAGCCTCGGGCATCCAGCTAGTACAACATTTGGTCTTGGAGAGTTTAGCTCGCCTAGATGATTCTGTCATCCATGTTGCTTTTATCATCTCGGTCAAGAGACTTATGACATCGCGGGAGTGTTTCCCTTCATCGCGGCAGCTCCGAGCCGGAGTTACCGGACATTCCGCGACGAGATTGCCTAGGCAAGCTTTCATCTGGTCAAGAGTTTTCATCTCGGCAGAGTAACATTGTAAATTTTGTATAACCAACTCATTGGGCTGCATCAAGTGCTGCCTCGGAAACTTCAATCCCTCGGGTATGTCTTTTGATTGTCTAGCCTAGTAATAATTATATGTGGGCTCGGAATAGCCTTGCTCATCAACTCGGTATCCACCGAGCTTGACTTGCTACACCATACAATGCATAGGACTTGGAACGAGATGCATTCACAAAGTTAAGTGAGATACCATTAACGCGTACCATCACTCTGCAATCTCTAGAGTACAATAGACTCTCAATAGACTTCAACTATCAGCTCGGGCTCACTATAGTTCTCGGTATAACCATATTGAGTATAATACAGAATCTAGGATTATCAATTCTGTACAGTTTCAGCTTTAGCCGAAAAATCGGCATATCACCGAAATTTCACTAATCTCACGATCCACAACCGTGCCAGCTTTATCAGGATACATCCTCGAGCGTCGAGTTGAAAGGGTCAGTCGTTTTCTGCCCTTGTCAACTGAAACAACTGCTGCTTCCAATATTGAATCCACAGCGGGAAAGGCCGGTGCAGAGCCAAAATCGTCAGAGACATTGGTATGGTGTAGAATGCCCCCAATATTGGAAGGAAGTTTGACAAGGGCGCCATGGGCTGTATGCCGGACTACCCTACCGCCCACTGTCTGGCCTATCTTGACAGTGTCTATCGAGATGGTGGTTTTGGCGAGTGTGAGCATTGGTTTTGGCTTGTTAGCTACGATAACAAAGTTGTCCTCTGTATTTCATGATACCACGACCAGATCCTTGAGTTTGTTGTCCACCTTGAGAACAACTTTGAGTTGAGCTGGGGAGAGGCCACGATGATTTGCCAGATTGTTTATGGAGATGAGCGCGCACACGTTACTAGGCTGCACAGATAAAACAATGTTCTCTTTATGGATTTCGACAACCACTCCTTCCAGAATATTCCCAATATTGACTCCAGAGATATCTGTATTGAACGTTTTGTAGACACCCTCCAGATTTCCGGATACTGGCTATTATGGTGTTCTCCTCGGCTTTCCAGGTTACGATGCGGACTTTGACCACCTTTCCAGCAGAGTATAAGGAAGAGAGAGATTGTCTATCGACTCCTCGCTAAGTAAAGTGTAAAAAACTACACCAAACTTATTGGATGTATCATACCTGACTTCCTTGATAGGAATAATCACCTTCATCGATCATCAAAGCCTTGGGGAGCACTTTGAAGCTCCATGAGTCACTAGACCGACTTTTGCCGCCTCAAAGCTGGTAATACAAGGCAGATCCGAGTCGATAAGTGATTTTTTCACCGTCAAGAAGACACGGGTTTTTTCGGGATCTACGACGAGGACCTGTCGACAAAGCTTGGTCAAAATTGGAAGAGAGATAAGAATTAAATACATACGCGACACTTGATGGTAGCCCACACTTTGAACCTTTTAGACGGGTTCTTCAACGCGATATCTGCGTAATGATTTGGCCAAACCACTCCATCAAAGTTTCCGGATAACGAGACAAATAATCCAGAGTCACCAAGCTTCTTGATAGTGCCTTTGACGATTTCACTGACTTGGACATCGGCGACTTGGAGGTATTTCTGTTCCAGGACAGAACGCTTCAGCGAGAGTTGGAGGAGGCCGTCGAATGGATAGTAACCCACAACCCTTGCTCGGTGCAGAGACCCAAGTTTCCACAGACCTGAATTCAACAAGGATGGCGTGTGGTCATCCGAGATATAAGAGATCTACAATGATACTAAGGAAGGGTAAAGCAATAGAGTAAGATGAACGTACGTGCACAAACCCGTCGATCTCTGAATCCAGGCGTACCGTCAATCCACGCTCTGCTTCAACCCTCAAGATCTTAACGTCGTTGACCAAAGTTCCTGTAGCATAAGCCTCTTGCAATGTAAGAGGCTTGTCTGAGGTCTTCGGCTGGACCTTGCAGTTTGTTAACCCAATAACATGCTCATTCAAGCTTAAAGCAAGTTTCGGCGGCGTAGATGGCAGATAATGCAGTGCTCTCGCTTTCACTTTTTTGCCCACTTTATGACTTTTTTCAGTCATTTTATGAGGTAAATGAAACTCGTCGACGGTTCCATCAAAGAATCCAAGTACTTGAAGATTGAATCCTGTAGGATGTACAGCTGTGATCAACGTCTGCACCAGAGTACCCGGGAGAACTGAAGAAACGTTGCCAATTTCTGTGAGCTGTGTATCTTTTAATCAGTTTCAAGCGGTCATATGGTAATAACCAATTCCTTACTGTGGACGAGTTGAATGTTTCGGGGTCAAGAGTAACATTGCATGTCCGTCCATTCTTGGAAATAGAGGAAACGGTTGCATCCAGGAGCTGGCCGACTCGTAGTTTGCCAGACTTGGCGTCTTTGAAACTAAGGAATCCAGATACATCCGGTATACCAAGATCAAGAAGATAGCCGTGGTCTTCTACGCTTTTTACCGAGACTGATAGAGTCTATAAATCACGTCAATAGTCATTATGTTTAGAAGATTAAAATGTAAACGTACGTAACCAGCCTTGAGATCGGATTTTTGCATTTCAGCATTGACCCTCTCGGGACTCAAGCTCAATTTGATCCTCCGGCTAGCTTTAGCTGTCTCGTCTCGAGATTTCCCGAGTCCAGTCACATCGGTAGTGCCAGGGACGTAAATAGTCGTCACTGTAGCGCGAACATATTGTCCGGGGTGGAACATGCCGGAGAGCTCGGGGACTTTGTATGGTGTCAGTTTTCACAAACAATGATGACTTTGACTGCATTTCGGACTCGCAATCAGGACTTTGACCACAAATCACATGCTTCACTTGTCAGCTGGACTCATTTACTGACTTGGACTTTGACTGCCTAGCACTTGAACTGGAAATCGGGATTCGATATATTTGTATATTCACTAGGGCTCGGCTGAGATGAGATTTTGGGCAAGAATGATTATTGATAGACTCGAGCCAATCGCTGGAGTGAATCCGACACTTTGTCATTGAAGTGGAAAAACCGGGCCGTACACACCCGACTGGTTCGAGACTTCGAGTCTAGATAGTAGTAGATTTATCTGAAAAATAAGCGCCCATTTCCATACCATGGTCCCGGCCGGCCGGCGGCAGGAGCAAGTATTAGCGGTTCTGAGTAGAAGACCAGCTGCCTCCTTCAAAACTCTCCATTGGCACCTCATTGCACAAAATACCAGTGTACTTAGTCTTGAGGGTGTAGTACTTATGTTTGCTTCTAGCCTTTTTGTCAACTTTTTGTTCTATACATACTGTATACCTACACACCCAATACATACCTTAAGCATACATCTGATTTGACCAAGTCTGATTTTTGGTATCATGTATGTGTACTATCTTAGTGTTATTTCTCTGTATCAAAGTGTGAATTTCCTATAGACTTCGTGAGTACAACGAGGGCCTCAGTCAAGATGATGGAACTCATTATATTACCTATAGACTTCATGAGTACAACGAGGGCTATAGGTATCGTCAATAAGTATGTAGAAATGGTAAATAAAGTCGCTTACCCTCAGTCAAGATGATGGAACTGAGGAAAGCGACGAATCGACGAACCGAGCCTTATATACTACGAAACGGTCTGTTGACAAATACACAACCAAATAAGAACATAGAGCCAAATAAGGAAACTTCGTAATCAAATAACCACACACGACGCCACAAACACCCGTCAACATTTAACACTCCCCCTGGAGTCGTGATACCACCAATCTAATCCCAGAGCAGTAACGATGCGACGGTGCTTCTCCTTCGGCAATGACTTCGTCATGATGTCAGCCAAGTTCTGAGATGATGCGACAGGATAGATGGACACCTGTCCTTCCTTGACGGCATTGCGGATGAAGAAGTATCGAATATCGATATGCTTTGCCAAGTTGTGTCCCTTTGTCGTTTCGGATAGCGCAATCGACCCCAAGTTATCAACAAGCAAATCCATCGGCCCTCCCGCGTCCAGATCCACCTCTCGCATCCAGCTCGCCATCCAGATCGCCTGCTGCACACATTTCGCCAACGCAATATATTCAGACTCCGTCGAGGACAATGAAACCAAGCTTTGCTTCTTCGAGGCCCACGCGACTGGACAACCATTCATCAGGAATATGTATCCAGAGGTTGAACGTCGCGTCGCTTTACACCCAGCCCAGTCCGCATCCGAATAACCCACAGTCGAGACCTTCTTATCAGTGACTGGCTTGTATTTCACACCGTAGTGAAGCGCCGTCATGATGTAATGGCAAAGTTTGATTAGAAGATCCCAGTCCTCGGGAAAGGGTGCGTTCTGAACGGTCGCTAACGTTGAACATCCATAGCTAATGTCTAGCCTCGTGCAACCACTCCCCCATTGGCAACAACTGAGGAGTCCTCGGTATGGCTTGTCGCTCATGAAGGCTTCATCTTCCTTTGAGCGGCTACCCCGAGCAGGGATAGAGAAACCAGGAGGTAAAGGTGTGTAGAGCGGTTGGAGATCATCAAGAATTCCGAAGTACTTGAATACTTTCAGGAAAAATGGAGCTTGGGTGACACCAATCGAACCATCAGGCAAGTAGTCGATGGTTAGACCTAGAAGCACGTTCTTATCTTTGACGTCCTTCAGGTCCCAAATTCTGAAGCCACAGATAGCGTCCTCAGCTTCCTTGCTATCAGTTGATACTGCAAAAATGTCGTCGGTGTGAACAGAAGCGATGGTTCTGCAACCAGTGGTAGGATCAAATCGCGAATGAATGCAAGGATTGGCGCGTGAAGACTTGAAACCCAGTTTCTTGAATTGATCTTCTAGCTCGTTGTACCAGATGTGGCCCGCTTGTACCATGCTGTACAAAGGTCTTTGCATCAGGCAGACTTTTGACTCCTCCCCCGCCTGAGCAAAACCCGTTGGTTGTCGCATGTACACCGGTGGCTCTTTCGGCAAAGAACCATTTAAGTATGCCAGCGAAAAATCCCACTGACTCATCTCTAGTCCCAAACCAACCCCAACTGCCATTAGCATTCGAACCGATTCCATTTGGGCTACCATCGACCAACTCTTGTCGTAATCCACACCGGCAATCTGCATATCACCTCTCGCCACATACCGCGCTTTAGTCTTCAAAACTTTCCCCTCTCCGTCAACCTTTAAATCATAAACCCACATTCCTTCAAGTATACGTTCGCCGGACGGAGCATCCACCAGAGTCCAGACGTTCCGGTCTTTCAAACCGTTGATCTCTGCTTCCATAGCAGGCAACCACCTATCTGGATCACGCATGGCCTCCCTATAGGACAAAGGAATCACAATATCCCCTCCCCCTTTCACAGCGCTTGCTAATGCAAGTACGCATTCCTCCCGTTCCCTCAATCTCCGTTCTTCTTCTAAAATGTTTATAGCCAACACCGCAACATTAGCCCATTCAAGCTCGTCGGCCTTGGCATTTTCCTCCTCATTCATGTACTCCATCAACCAAAGAAGCGCAGGGGAAGGGTTCGAAACTCTTCCAGACCATTGTGGCGTGGGCTCGGGGCCATCAGATGCTGGATGGGGTTCTGGAGTTTGCGGACAAGCACCGGCTGGTTCATCTGCGGCGGGCATATTTACGACATTTTCAAGGAGATCCTCGTCCCCCGCATCTTCAACAATACTTTGTTGAGTTTGTCTCGGTGTTCCCTCTTCGAAAACCACGTCTCGCACCAGATATATACTCTTCCTCTCAGGATTGTATACCCGGTAACCACGAGCACCGAGGTACCCCACCATGTATCCACACCATGCCTGGCGCCCCAACTTCCCCTCCTTCCGATCTAAATCCTTCACCCACACTTTCGATCCCCACTTCCAAAGGTGCGACACGTCCAGTATATCCAAACTCCTCCATTTCTGCCAAGGAACCTTTCCGGGGTGACGCATCGTTGGGATAAATCCTCGGATGTAACACTGAGCAGCGGCAGCTTCCGCCCAAAACCTTTTATTGAGGTCGGAGTCCTCCAACATAGCTCGAGTGCCCTCGATAATGGTTCTGTTTGCGCGTTCCACCTGCCCATTTGCTGCAGAAGAGTCCTTCGGGACACGCTCAATCACGATCCCCTTCTTGTTACAGAATTCCTCAAACCACTTGTTGTCGAATTCTTTTCCAAGGTCGATTCGAAACACACAAACTTTCCGACTCGTCTGCGTCTCTGCCATTGCAACAAAGATTTTAACGAGAGACAATATCTTCGCAGCGTCCTTTGTTGCAGAGAAATATGGGAACGGGATGCCGGTACCATCATTGCATGCCAGCATCATGTAAACCGCACCACCGAGACTGGTAGTCCATGATCTCCCCCACAAGTCGAGGCTTACACGATTTAGCGGCTCAGACGACGGGACAACAACAGCGTTGAACGGTCTTCTAGTTGCCTTGGTGAGTAAACAGACTTCACACTTTCCGCATACTGTCAAATCGGAGATATTCAATCCCCCAACCAACTCTTTCTTCGCCATCATGCGCACCACGTTTATGTCGGCATGGCCGAATCGCAAATGCCACATTTTGAGTGAGCATGGCACATTCAAAGACCTTGACTTTACGCTGACGGCTGCGACAGGTTCCAAAGCTTCAAGAACCTCGACCTCGTATAAATGATGCTTGGCCTTCTCAAAGGCCAGTCTTCCATCAACCACAACTTTCCCAAACTTATCCTTTACGGTTAAGATCCCGCTCCCCCATGTCCCTCGGTAGCCCAAAACGTCCATGGCTGGCAACGACAAGAGATTCATCGAGAATGACGGCGTATGTGAGGCAGGGAAACGGAGCTTGTTCACTACCCCCTCCGATGTTTGTACATGAAGCTCGACGATACCCCGACCCTCAATTACAAACTGACCACCATCTCCCTCTGTAGCCATACAACCAACGACACGGACAGGCGTGTATTCCACAAACAATCGCTTATCACGGATACACCACTCCGAAGCAGCGCTATCAATATATGTAGGAACACGTTGAATTGATTGCAATGAGGATGGAGACAAGGACGATATTGTAGACATTAATACAGTAGGTAGCAAATAAAATGACAGATCACGATTTACCACGGCAAGGCCTTCCCTCCTATGTCTAGAAGGGCATGGGTCAGCTACCGCAACGTGATCTGAAGTAGTAGACACACCACCGCATCCAAAATCAAAAGTTGCAGCTGCAACGATCTGCTCGACAGAGGAACTTCCGCTGGAGGTCGCGGCAGCAGCCGGCTTTGCTGCATCGGGATTTCGTTTCCACCAAGCGGGAGCACAATGTTCAGCACCACCACCGGGCGACCAACATTGCTTGTGGCTGTGGCCTGAACGCTTGCAGTTCTTGCAGATGAAAGGTTTCCTCCCGTACGTAGTATTCGTAACGGTGGCGAGAGCAGATGAACCGTCGGACTTGAAACCTGAAGCAAGTCGAAGCTGCACATCGTATTCTTCGAGAAAACGCTTGATCTCAGTGTACAAGCGTGAACTGTGATTCTGGATGATCCAAAGATGGGATGGGATAGGCAAGGAGCTAAGGAAGTAGCCACGGAGTTCGTCATCGGTAACGGTGCATCCAGCATCCAAAGCATCTTGACAAAGAGCCTCAAGCGCACCAAAGTGTTTCTCGAAAACTGTTCCCTCGATGTACTTGAGCTGACGGAGACATTCCGTAGCAAGGGTACGGTTTGCAGCGCTTTGCTTGTCATACTCGGTCGACAACTTGACCCACATTTGGTTTGCAGTAAGCTCAGCACCCAAGTTGATTGAGCAAGGATCGCGGATATTTTGGTACAAGATTCCAGCGAGATGACCGTCACGAAGTTCCCATTCCTGCTCGGAGGGATTGGGCGAGTTGACTGGAGTGGAGACTGGAATGAGAGCAGCTTGAGCGGTACCAGCAGCGAGAACGGCGGGAGCAGCGTTTTGTGCAGGACAGATGATGGTTCCGAGGAGGTATCCAGTCATTCCGTAAGAGCGAGCAACGCTCTTGACGTGATCACGAAAAGCGGCCCAATTCGAAGCACCTTTCAGCTGCTTCTCCTCGGGGAAGGAGATAAGAGACGGTAGTTGGGTAGATGGCGTGGAGCTCATGATTAAGATTTTGACAACGGCGAGGCAGTGAAGGTAATCCAAAAGTCTATTCGGCGAGATAAAGAACAGCTATTCTGACTGCGAATCTGTGAATTTCCTATAGACTTCGTGAGTTCAACAAGGGCCTCAGTCAAGATGATGGAACTCATTATATTACCTATAGACTTTGTGAGTACAACGAGGGCTATAGGTATCGTCAATAAGTATGTAGAAATGGTAAATAAAGTCGCTTACCCTCAGTCAAGATGATGGAACTGAGGAAAGCGACGAATCGACGAACCGAGCCTTATATACTATGAAAACAGTCCGTCGACAAATAAACAACCAAATAAGAACATAGAGCCAAATAAGGAAACTTTGTAATCAAATAACCACACACGACGCCACAAACGCCCGTCAACATTTAACACAAAGTACTATGTACTGACTGTGACATTCAATAAGTATCCTATTGAAGCACCAAGACAGTGTCTTGGTGCATCTGTACATAGTATCAAGTATGCTGATATAGATGCAATGTCAGAATAAGTAGTAAGTACAGTAGTCTTCTGTAAATTAGCCCAGTTTCGATGTTGCTCAGCACTGTACTTATACATACTTTGTAATTACAACCTAAAGTTCCCGGGTGTTTTGCATTAATGGCGAGAACTTCAAAAAGTGAAGTTCCCAAGCAAAAAATCAGTGTTACACCGAAGAATTTTGTTGATTTTCAGTCTATTCTGGGGATTGGATTTTTGTGTTATGATTTTTGGAAGATTGAAAGTTCCTTTGAGCTCATTACTTGTTACAATCTTCAAAAGTGTCAAGTTCCCAGGACTAGTGTTACAGTTATGGGAACTTTAGGTCATAAATACACAGTACTATCTAGCCTTGAAATGATCAAGGCTCGAGAGCTTTCTGACAAATAAGAGCTTGGTTTAAGAAGTTTAATTCAAAGTGTGTAAGAATTCTCCTTACCCTCACCTCACCCGCTTGTACTCACCTGCTCCGCATGCATACATACATCTCAGGATTTTGCATTCAATCTTAGGAATAACTTACTTGTGCATATATGCAAGTCTCGGATTAACTGCAGGTTCAGATTTACTTACTTACTCATACTCCTTTACTTGGCTCCTTACTTTTTTTACTTAAATACTGTTGTAATTCATATTGAATTTGTACTTAGATCTCGTCCCTTTAAACCCAGTTCCTAACAATAGTAACAAAGTGGTACACAAGTGGTACAGTAAGTATGGGTAAGTACTTACCTTCAATGCACATATTTGCTGTGTTCTCAACGCAAATTACTGCATTTGCAATCATAATAACTCATATATCTCTCAAGAAGTATCAACACGCGTCTTTTACACATTAAAACGCGTCGAAACTCGTATAAGCGCCGATTTGGTACCGGCAGCGGGCGTCTTGCGGTGGCTGTTCTCAGGACTCAATTTGAAGATAGATGTCTTTATGTGTGCAGAGTCACCAGGTTGCAAAAGAAGGAATTGTCCACTGAGTCCAAGTCCAAGTTGAGTCCAAGTTGAGCCCAAGTCCAAGTCAAGGTCGTACAAGTCCAGATCAGTCATGTGCAAGTCCGAAGCAATCGTGTGAAAGTCATCATTGTTTGTGAATTCTGACTTCATAACTTTGGAGTGCGACTCGGCTTGCTCATCTCTGAATTTTCTTCATCCTCGTCGTCCTCATCAACGTTCATACTCTCCAGTAAAGAGATTGAGAAGAGATGTTGGTGATTGGAACGTGGCCGAATAGCTGATTCGGTAGGGACACAACAAGTGCAAGAGGTTGTATAGATACAATTTGACTGAATATCTTCATTCCGATGCTCATTCGCTTTAATGGGAATTTGAGTATAGAATGACATGCTCTTAAAGTATGTTACGCACCTTGTAATTGAGATGCTCAATTCGTGCAACACGGTCGCTCTTTTCAGTAGAACTTTTAGATGTACCAGCTTCAGATTTTCGTTTGGACTTTTTGGCTTTTTTTGCGGCTGGCTTGGACTCCTGGGAGGAATCAGATTCAGAATAGACACTGGAGTGAGGGCGATGATTGTCAATGCATGAGCCATCAAAGATATTCTCTTCACAGTGTTGGATACTGTATTTGACATGGTACTTGTTGGTGTCTGTACGCAACAGATTTGGACAAATACCTTTGCTTAGAATGGAGCCCCATCAGGTGAAGGAGGTGCTACCGTTGGATAGGCTGGGACTCCATTCAGCGATGGAGATGCTTGCAGCGAACCGGAGCTCATACGAGACCGTACATCATGTTGGACTTCATGCTGTTGTTTATGACCGGCTTGCTAAGAGCCATTGGCAGACTCCCCAGACTCGTATCATCAAGTCTAGTAAACTGCGAATCCAACAACAACGCCATGATATAATCCACCAGTCTGTGTATGCGTAGTGACCTAGATCCAGCAAAACCATGAAATTGTGTAAAAAGACGCAGAACTCAAAATTCTTCTCGTAAACCTGGATCTTCAATTCTATACAGCCACTCTCTGACGGTCTGCTCAGATATCTCGTCTTCATCATTTGAGACGAAAGGATAAACCGTAGCGTGTCAATGCTTCCGTTCTTCTTCCTAGTAGATCCAAACACACAACAAAGTATCCTTGCCACTCCTTGACGAGACAGCTCACTAGAACCACCAACTCTTTCCGACACATAGGACTCGCAAGGATAGCACCTGTAACGACAGCGACTTCCATACAAAAAGGCATCCTTTCATCTCGGTCGAACCTGATCATCCACCTCCTTTAGTCCCCTCGGTTTCTAGCTTTGACCCACTAGCACCCATGAACGTCCCGAGAGCATATAACGCAGCACATTTCACTTCCGTGGAATCATCCGACATCAAGTTGAGCAGCTTGTCCTGCATCCCTCGAGATTGAACCCTAGGAATCCCTCACAAATAATCAAAGCAGGTCTGGGGTGAAATCCTCACGATTATTGGTCTTGAGGTTGATGCCAACCAGTTGACGGTTACGCTGCCAGCGGACAGCAATGAGTTGGTGGCGCAGGTCAGAAAGGTGATGTGACGAGCAAAGGAGAAGGCCATTGGGTCATTACATTATTCAACCCAAGGCGACCCAGACTGATCAAACGCAGTTGGTCCTTGATTTGGTTTCCACCCAATCGGAATCTCGCTAGCGTTGAACGTCAGCGAGAGGTGAAGGAAGAGATGGGACATGGATCATTGCAGTCAGATTCCAGTACCCTTTTGAAGGACTCTGGAGCCGAGAAGAAGAAGCAATAATGGTCGCTTTTTGTTTTCAAAAAGATAATAAGATAAGATAAGTATAAGGAACAAAAAGGTGACGGCCGGCGCTAAAGCGGCGTTAGGCATAGAAATACATTTCAAAACAATCATGGAATTACAGGATTCAGGTATGTTGATTTAGTCCTGTTCGTGCGATATATCTAAACGGTCTTTCGACTAGTGTTACCACTATTCCCGATAATACCGTGCAAACGCTCCAGTATCTTGATCCCACAATGCAGCAGAACACCACATGCTCTACTACATGCCCTCTTTCCACAGATTCATCCCTTCTCTATCAAGATTTCTTATTTGACTCTTCGCTCACTATTACTGGCGTTCAGATAACGTTGTCTGAATTCACAGGGGACAGTCCAGGGTTACATATCCTGCAGCTCCCGTCTTCCGGAGCTTTCGTTTCCACTGTCAGATCCCAAAACCAAGCGTCCTGCTTTGCTCCTAACCCCTCCAACACGTCATTCACCGGCAGTTGGGAAGAAAAAGTCGTCCCTACAAACATCTCTGGGACAACAGAATTGGTCCTTGTCTCTGACGTTGCTGTTGGCACTTCCGTATCTTCAGGTCCAAGTTTCACTTGGATACCATATGTTTCTGCGTCCGGCAACTACGATATCTTCATGGTCATCCCCGGGTGCACCAACATGCAGGATTGTGCGTCGCGCACATTGGTAAAAGTCACATTGTTCCCCGGAAATGGGCTGAATCCATCAGTTATGACTGTGGATCAGACCAACACTGACAATGCTTCAATATCCATCTACAGTGGCCCCATCTTACCCTCATCCCCTGACTTTGTCACCACGGTCACCATGACTCTTGCTGATAGCCCAGTTGGCACTGGATTGAATGGAATGTGCAAAATCGTGGCTGATCAGATTCAGCTGGTTCTCACCTCCGCCAATGCGACCACTACGAGCTCGAATGGTTCTTCTTCCGGAAGTGCTTCGGGATCGAACGAGGGCTTTGGGTTCTTTGAATGGCCGCTTAGCAGCACAGCTTCTGTCGATGCTACATCCACGCTTGCCAATTCCACTGAAACAGCGGCAGACTTGGCTGCCATTGACTTGTTCAATGGTATTGGAGGTAACGGCACTATCTCTAGAAATGCTGCCATTGCCAGTGTCGCGCACCATTCGTCCGGAACCATCTTCCTTGCCGGCAACTTTACGACATCTTAAAATGCGAATAACATTGATGACCGACAACGCTACGTTCTTGTCCTTCTTTGACGGTCAGAACTGGACGACCTTGGGTATGTTGCTTGCTCTTGCTGATAATGATGATGATACTCATAAAGCTTTTCAGCATCTACACTGCAACAAGAAACTATCATTTCACAACTTGCCATGGTCCCTCTTCAAGACACACACGCCGCCAACAGCATCATCGAGTCTGACCAAATGCTGATGATCTCCGGTTCATTAGATGACTCATCGTTCGGAAATGCATCCTCTGCCCTCTTTGATGGTGCCAGCTTCATTCCGTACATTGTTTCTTCAACCGTCTCTGGAAGTGCAGGCTCTGTGTTGTCACCATTCACCTCAATCGCCAAAGCGTAAGTGATTAAATATCTTTTGAATTTTTTGTCTCAAGCAGGTTTATTTCGTAGATTTCCTTGCCACTGGTGTTCTCATCCTCATCTCAATCGCCATAGCTGCAGGTGTAGTCTTCCTTTTGGTGCTCATTGGCATTCTATGGACACTCTTTGCGCGATGTGACCGTGAAGACAAGGTGAAACAATTCAATGCTGGAGCTGAGGACGATGAATCTATTCATCATTGTCCTTCATCACTCCTCAAGCACATCAATGCTGCAACACGGGGAAACATTATTGGTGCAAGTCCGTTTGTGTAGCAAAGTGCCGGAAAAGAGGAGGAGCGGATTGAGGGTGATGGTATGGAGCCCGAGTATGGTCATGATGGCAACAACTATGTGCATTCTGATACGCCGAGTGCCTATGGTGGCACTATGGAGAACAGCCGACCTGCCCATGCTCGGTACTCCTTTGATGGTGCTAGTGAAGGTGAACTAGCACTAACAGCAGGAACTGAGGTTGAAGTGTTGGATGACCAAGATCATGCGTATGTTCTTATTCATTATCTCTAGGCGTTGGGCTAACAAACCTTTTTTTCCAGGTGGTGGTATGCTCGGGATGTAGAAGGTGTAGTGCCCGCAGCCTATTTGTACTGGAATAATTTATTATCGTGTCCTTTTGTTTCTTGCCGTTCGTTTTCCAATTTCTTGTATATCGGTGTTTGTGTGCACGATACCCACTTCTTCTTTCATGACAGACTCTTCCACGTATAAGCCAGGCTATGGCTAGTTCGATATGAATAGGGAATTAGTAAAATATAATCTTACTTGTGAACATCTGGAACTTGCACCAATGCTATGTAGTGCTGGGTAGTGTCGGCTAGTGCCCTAGCTCGGCTAGTAACCTCGACTCTACCTAGTGCTGCATAGTACATTACGGAAACCAATATCTTGCCCTTTTGGGCCATAAATCTGAATCGTTTGATCTATAGATTAGTATCACCACTGAATAGTTGCCGCTGTCGTTCCTTTCTTTGCAGGGATTTATATTTTTTTTACATGCCTTCAGGTAGGATTTGGATGATACAACAAGGCAAAACAATCAAATTTAATTGCTACTGGTAAGTAAGTAATACTAATAGTAAGTAATATAACAATGAGTAAAATGCTAAGGTATTCATGAACTTGAAAGGGATTGGAGAGTGACTTGGAGGATGAATGTAAGGACTTATTATCATGCACAAGAGTTGAAGGAAAAGATGCGGGAGCACAGAACCGACTCCGCAACACTTATATATGCCCTGCCAGAGGGACTTAGGAGTTTTCTTTTTTTCAGGCGGGAACAGGATGCCAAAATGTAACAATGTTCAATGTCAACAAAAATCCGCAATAACCGGGGCAAATGTTAAACTCATGTCCAGATTCGATGTGCGATTCTGTCAATAAGGGTCTGATAATTATCTTACTTTACTAGGCGACACTACAGCACTAAGCGGTACTATGTAGTGGGGTCTCTACTATACGACAGAAAGCCAGTTCCAGATGAAGAGTTTTGGCTGGGCTTTAGCCCCGCCGCCCGCATAGGTGGGTAAATAATAAAAGACACACGTGGAGACTAAAGCTGTAGCGTATAGTACAAATACAGAGGTGCCATCAATGAGAGTCGGCGTTGGGACCATTTGAGCCAAGAGCTGCAAATTTGCCCGAGGACAGAGTATATGATGTGTAAATCACAATTGTATCAAAGTGGGATATGGATTCCACTTGCTTTAGCGCCCGTGTGTCACCTTATTATCTTTTTGAACAAAAAGGTAACCATTTGCTTCTTCTTGGCTCCAGATCCTTCAAAAGGCTCCTGGAATCCGACTGGAATGATCCATGCTCCATCTTCCTCCATCTCTCACTCGCGTTCAATGCTAGCAAGATCCCAACCATTCACTGTTAATCACCCAGGCAACTTTTATCGCTGCGAAAGCAGGCGGGTACTTTAATGTGCCCGGGATATGGAGTAAGAATTGAAATTGAGATAAAGTCGTAAGTATTATACGTTTCATTGTTTATGCTCCAGTACACTAACTAAAACACACAGGTCACCAACACAGTTCACACCTTTCATCATCCACTATGGATATTGGACACTAGGCCGTGCTGCAGCACTGGAGCAGCTCCATGCCAAAGATCCTTTCTTATCATACATCTCTGCATCGGGCATCCATTTACTGGACTTACAGAGTGCCATGACTTTGCTGCCTACCTCAAGAATCCAACCACCGTATGTCGATTCCCTAGGTTTCAAGTACCTTCGCTCACTGTTGCACACTTTCCAAACAGCCTGAAGATCAGACAAAAACTGATTACCTGCTTAGAGCTTTCTGTTCCGCTATTCCATATTTGCCCAAGGCTGCTGCAAAGTTTGGTCAAGACCTCCAAACTAAACTACAGCCTATGATAACCAAACCGTCTTCCGGAGGAATTGCTGTGAGTTGACTGCAATGTTTATCAAACAAAATTCTGACTTGTTATATAGACTATGCAAGAAGTTGTAGCATGCTTGTGTACTGATGTTCAGTACTTTACACACGATTTCAGCAGGCTAGTGGCCCTACTCAAGTCCTGTAACGGTGGGTACCTAGAATCAATGTCCTGGCAGTTACTGACCCTTGCCAGATTCTAGTGCGTCTTAAGCAAGCCATAGAGAAACCGGGAGATACGGCTCTCACACCTGTTGAAATGAAGGGCCTCGTCACCCTCATTGTCATCGTTTCATTTACTGGCGGAGCACTGCAACTTCGATAAGCTCCGCGTCAAAGAGCCATCTACAGAAGCTGACCTCAATTCCGTCTCTGCCACTTCCATTACCGAACATGTCTACACTAGTCTCCTTAAGCTTCACAAGCAATACAGTGATGCCTCGTTCCGCGCTCGCGTTTTGCCATGTCTAGGATTCCTTTTCCGTGCTCAGCCTACGCTTATGACGCTAGACCAGTCGGCCACGATCATATGATCAGGACGGGAAAGCCAGATTACTGAACATTATTCAAAACTTTTTGACCTCGGAAGCGATCAAACACTCGCAAAAAGAAAAAGGTTCATATGTTTACTTTGCTTTTACAATAATTTCTGATCCTTGTATTAGAGAGCGCAAAGGGGCATGGAGCGAAACCGGTGCAAGTCAACATGGAAGAGCTCGTAGGGAATACGGATGGATTTGCCGATTCTGGGTAAGCATGCTTAGATTCATTGGGCGGCACAATGCTAATTGACTTTGTAGTGTCAGCTCCGCCGTCGTCCAACGTTACTTGGCTGCATTTTCAACACAGTCACATCCAAGCCTCCGCGATTGATATCTTGACGTTTACTGTAAAGCAGGGACTGGCTCACCCGCTTCAAGTACGTTCGCTTGCTATGTATTTGGTTCTTTTCACTGATGAAGTGTGCAGTCTTTCCCTGTCATAATTGCACTAGAGACAAGCCCGAGTACATCATTGAGCAACCGTGCAAGTGCTCTCCATGCTTTACTGCACAACAAGCACACCTCGCTGTTGAACAGTCGGTTTACGCTTAGTGCTCTAAAATCTTTTGAACATCAACGGAAGATCTCTCCTGATGCAGTCCATGGTACGCATTTGAGCAAGCTCTGATGATTATGTTTTTGCTGACAGGTTAGTAGGATATCGAATGCAACCGATTCCTGTTGCAGTCCTCCATCGCTGGTATTCGCTAGTCCGCGAAAAGTGAGTTCAACGACAAGAGTTCTTGAAGGCGATGCTCAAGATTTTCCAAGACCGATCGGATTACAAGTCATCCCAGGACGATGTCGAGTTTACACGGTACATGGCTGAAAACTTTTCAGCGTTTGATTACAAGACACAGGAAGAGGTCATCATGGTCATCAAGTTCCTTACGATGGTGTTGTCTACTACGGGCTCGCATCTCCTTGAGGTGTTGTCGCCGTCGCATTTGCTTTCGAATCTGCATTCATTGTCGGGATCTCAGACTGTATGTGTTTTTTTACTGAATGTGAACAAGTGTGCTTACCTTGTGCTTTTTCACAGGAAACAAACCAAGGCGATTCGATGAATGCCAAGAAAAAATTCGACGATGAGCTGCCATTTATACGGACGTCCGTGGTTGTTGGGATGGTCATGCTGCTCAAGGCGCATCTGAAGACGCTCTACGGACTATCTGAAGAGTCCGTTGCTTTATTTCCATTGTTGAAATTGGATAACCGGCATTTTTTGTGTTATAGTAAATGCAGCAAATTCAGTCTTACCAAGAAGAGCACGGTTGGAGACAAGGCAGCGGTGAGGAAGAACGATAAACTCGGAATAGGCTCCCATTTGCAGTGCAACCAGTCTTGATGTCGGCGGACGCAAAGGAGCAGAAGGAACGGGTGAGTTGCTTGTTTGCTTTTCAAATACAAAGATTGATGAATATTTTGTCACAGTTCATTGCAATCTGGAACCAAAACGGCGTTACGGGCGAACCAGAAGAAGAAATGTTTGATCCCACCTTGTCTATTGGCCTTTTCGTGTTTCATTTTATTTCTATGCTTCAGAAAAAGTCAGCAAAATAACATCAGAAAGGTGAACGAATAAGTATACTCGAGTTTATGCCCACGACCTTCCCGCCAGTCCATGACTGAATTCTGCTTTCCAAGCTGTCTCAAGACCAAGGTATTTCAGAGTAATGTTGAATCTGTGGTTGTGCATGAACGCCGTTAGAGACTTAGAGTGTCTCGGGCGAAGCTAGAATTATTTTCACAGTTCATTATTTGTTAAATATTTGAGTAAGCCCTCAGACCTCTCTTGGAACCCAAGCCCAGGATGACCTGCGAGAAGTTAGGAGACCGGTTTGACCGCCAAGAGAGGAAAGAAACACCAACCATGTATTTTCATACTCAACCTGTGTAACTCGGGCTCGAGTTCGTCCAAGGAGCTATCGATCGTCTGTTCTGCAGCAAGAGCCCCTTCCAATGTCTCTTTCCTTCCCGCAGTGTATGGGGGAAGGACTGACTCGTCGGGCAGCCGCCAGTCAGATGGTGAACCAAAGGTAGAGTCGCGAGAAGGGCTCAAGAAATCGCGTTCGTCCTACGGAGATGATAAAACTGGGCCTCTGGCCAGATCTTCAAACATACCTTTTCAGCTTTCATGCTGGGAGCTGGTTGTGAGACGTTCCTCTCAAGTACAGCAGGCACTGGACAGACGATTTGCTTGCTCCTCCCTTTGAAGAGAGATTGCAGCTTGAGGCCTCCAAAGCAGCCACTGGCAATAGCTTGATCGCTGTCCATGTCAAAAGGAAAGATGGAGACAATCCCAGCCAAACATTGTGGGTTTTTGAATAATTCCGAGTTCAGTCTCCACCTAGGAATCTCCGCTCGGTTGCTGTGCTTCACGAATCAGAAGACTCAGAAATCGTACCCGGGTATGCCAAAAGAGGACAAAAGTCGGTAGGGAGACAGCTCTGCACGGTCATGTCAATAATGTCCGCCATTCACGGAGTCATGAACAACTTATGTTGTTGATAATAATATTAATGTTGAGACTCTAAGATCTTCGAAAGCTATTCATCTAGGTCATGTCCAGATTCCAGAAGAAATCAGAATGGGGAAACATTGAAGCCAAAAGGGAAGACCGCATTTGCTACAGGCAGAATCGGTGAGAGGAATAACACGAGAGAAGATCAAAGCAGGTCATCCCAGCTGAATGGAGAAGGGTTGTTGATGGTTGTTTAGTAAACATCATCTTCTGCGCTTCAGTTGATCTCGATGGCGTCTGCATTGCAGACTGCTCAAACTGATGTACTTTCTTCCATATTCCAAGGTCTCAAAAGTAAGAACCATGATACGAGATCCCAATCCGCGGTTGAGCTGTGACGCTATGTGCATTCCATTCAATCCAACTATGTTTTGCTTCATTAATGTGCTTGAAGGCCGCGACTACTGTCGCAGAAATGTCCTCGGATACAGCAGCCAAACTCTGGGATGATAATATCAATAGAAGGATATTCAAGCTGATGCATAGTCAGAATACAGCAGAGAACTTTGGTGGCTTATTGGTGAGACCGCTATACTCCTATTCCATTTTCACTCTATAACCCAAGTATTTTAGGCCATTGGTAAGATTGCTATATTCAACCTTTCTTTTCACTCTGTAACACAAGTATTTCAGACCAGCTACTCGACATTGAAGCAGAAGAAACCATAGAGTCGAAGCGAAACTTGTTCAGATTCTACAACTATGTGAAACATCTGCTACCCAATCCGGATGTCAACCTCATGTTGGCGGCTTCAAAAACGTTGGGTCAAATCGCAGAGATTGGTGGCTTGGCATTAGGCGAAAGATTCATGGACTTTGAGGTTCCAGCAGCAATCAAACTGATACATCCCGACAAACAAGAATCTCCGAGATATGCTGGCGTTCTCATTCTCAAGGAACTTGCCAGAAACAGCCCCACATACTTCCATTCGCATATCAGCATTGTCTTTGAGAATATTCTTGTTCCTTTGAGGGATCAGCGTGCTATCGTCTGCGAAGGCGCAGCTGAATTATTGGCTGCCTGTCTTGAGATTGTCATTCAGCGTGAACGTCAAACGCGGAGCCCCTACTTGACAAAGATATTACAAGACGCTCAGGCGGGCTTGAAGATGTCGCAACCCAAAATTGTTCATGGATCATTGCTCACTTATCGAGAGTTGCTTTTGTATGGAGGAATGGTCAGTGTTACTTGTGGCCATCATCAATAATCATCTAATACAGCTTCCAGTTCATGAAAGAGAACTTTACAGATAGCGCAGAGCAGATTCTTTGATTCAAAACGCACAGGGACACCTTGGTCCGGAAAATGGTCATCACTTTAATTCCAACATTGGCTCAATACGACACTCAAACGTTTACCGAACATTTTCTCCATAAAGCCATGGGCCATCTATTACAGCAGCTGGAGAAGTCTAGCGAACGCCACTACGGTGAAATATTTTAATCAATAGTTCTCGATTAACTCTACTAAACTCGCCTTTCAGCGTTCATTGCAATCGGTCATACAGCGAAGCAAGTTGGAAGCGATATGAAGCGATTCTTGGACTCCATCATGAAGCAGATCAAAAGTGGTCTCCAATCTCGCGGGTAGGAGTATCTCACTCTTCTTATTGCTCTTGTCACTCAAACCCAGGCATTTAGGAGGAAGAATGCACTTTCTAAAGAACCCATTTTCCAATGTGTTGGCATGCTGGCCAAAGCTGTGGGTCCCAACCTGACCAAGCTCCTTCACAATCAGCTTGACCTTATGTTCACGTGTGGCTTGAGTGAACCTCTTGTTCAAGCACTCACATATATCGCCCAAGATATTCCACCATTGTTGAAGACCATTCAAGGTAGAGATATTCTGCATATTTAACGCTTGACCTCCACTCATTTCCTTGTCAAGACCGACTCCTTGAATTACTGTGTGTGATTTTGAGCGGGCAACCCTATAAACCTTTAGGTGCACCGCCATCTCTAGGGCGAAACAAAGTCACTACCATTAGCCGGGATCTAAATGTGTCGCAGGTTTGACATTTCTCCTTCTCAATCATATGTTATTGAGGGTTATACAGGTCAGCGGAAATGGCAAGGATTCTGGAGTAATCACTCTCGCGTTGAAAACACCAGGAGCTTTCGATTTCAATGGTATGAACTTTTCAAACCTTTTGGGGATCGATGTATTGAAAGTTTACAGGTCATACATTGAACGAGGGCTGTGCATTGCCGTACCTCGAGGATGACCATCCTGAAGTTAGGCATGCAGCAGCTATGACCTGTTGTCATCTTTTTATGCATGATCCAATATGCTATCAAGCAAGTAGCCATGCTATCGAAGTCATAAGTGACGTTCTGGACAAAATCCTAACTGTTGGAACTGCTGATCCCGGTGTGCTCTGGACAATATATCACATTGAGGTTTTACTAACAATCTATTGTAGATCCGACGATCCGGCAAACCGTACTTGCATCTTTACACGAGAGATTCGACAAGCATCTTGTGCAAGCTGAGAATAATGTTCAATCATTATTCATTGCGCTCAACGACGAAGTCTTTGAAAATCAATTGAAAGCTGTCAGTTTGATAGGACAACTTGCCAAGCACAATCCTGCATATGTTATGCCTTCACTTTGCAAGGCCCTGATTCAACTTTTGACGGAATTGGAGTATTCTACCGTGCGGTATGTTTCTCATGTTGAACGTGGTGGAATCATTACACTTACTTTGATTGTAGATGAAGTTGAGAAAAGTGCTCCCATATTCTCAGCGTCCTGATTTCGGCAACACAGCGCATCATCAAACCATATGCTATTCCTATGCTCAATGTTCTTCTTTGCAAAGCTAATGACCCTAATCCAACGTTGCTGCCCATGTCATGCTAAGTCTTGGGGAGCTTACCTGTGCAGCTGGGGAGAGAGCGTTTCCACAAGTACCAGAACTGATGCCAGTCATCATGGCTAAGCTCTTGGATGCCTCGTTAATCAAATGCAATGACTTAAGGCTTCGCCAAAGTGGGCATCGATACCTGGCTTCATGTTATTCCACAGGTGAAGGTGCATTCTGCGATGCGTTGACTATCTCTGATGCCTTTTCTTTTCAAGATCATTGCTCATATCCAAACTCCGAATCCTCTCCTTAGACAAACTATCCACAATGCACTCATCAGCATAGGCAAGCACCATCCCCAGGCCTTGATCTATCCTCTTACTGTGGCCTCCAAATCCTCTGGTGAGACTCGTGCAGATGCTACAATCAATTTCAAGAACAAGATGCGAGACCATAGCATGGAGATCGTACAATAGGTAAATATCAAGTTGGAAACTGATGTCGATTTGAAAGTCTTTGGGTGTGAATTGGCTGAAGCCAGGGAAGTCTGCCACCAATATTGTGTAAATGGTGAGACAAGTGAATTAGATAAAGCCTGGGACATATATTATACTGTAAGTCCATGTAAACCCGACCTCTCCTTTACTCAACTTGTTCTACAGGGTTTCAAGAAGATTGAGAAACAGCTCCCCCAACTGACCACATTGGACTTGCAATATGTCTCCCCACTCCTTTTGGCAATAAGAAATCTCAAATTGGCAGTTCCGGGTAGGCCTATCCACAAGTTTGAAGCATTTTTATTAATTATACACGGACAGGGACTTACCAAAGTGGACGAGACGTTGTTACTATCTCCAGCTTTGCCCAGAAACTGTCTGTTATCGCATCGTCATCATCTGTTCCATCCGCGCCCACTATGCACTTGTCCTGCAACCAAACATTGCAGAATGAACAATCTTCCTTCTTCCTTCCAACCAACTCGCTACTCGGCCATAACCCAATTATCGACCAGATTTGTAGTTGTGCCGTTGACTGGAAGGGACTAATTCTCTCATCCGGTTATATTGACTGTTTGAGCCTCCGTCTTGTTACTGTGATAGAATAGGCAGTGTGTTGAAGCTGAAGTGCGTCGATTCAAGTTTCTGCATAATTTATATAATAATGTGACTCGTTATCATAGGCTTAGCTTCTTGTCTAGGAAGACTCCCAGAATCTATCCCAAAAGGCTCCAAGTTGAAACTAGATCGCGTGAGTGCCCTCTTTGGGAACGGTAGACAACAGTTAATTGCTTTACATAGGTCGAGAGCATCCAAATGGGTATAACTGTGGCTACGAACACCCCTCTTGAGAGAAAAGGTGCTTGATGCACACTTGTAACGACGAAAGGACTTGTAGCGGGCCCGGATGGATGAACATACTTCCATTGAGTCATAGTACTTATAGTGACGGATGTGATTCCGTCATGCTAGTCTTTTATCTTTAAAACCCCCATGTACTAGCTTGATTAGCCTACCGTTTACCACTATAGAACGGGTTTATTTGGACATCAGGCTCATGCCTTTGATGATATTCGACTCCGGCTCCCTGAGTTGTTACAGGACTCAAAGATGTATTGCATATCGGTGCTCAAGGTGTGTGCCACAAATTTTTCCAACTCTTTTCAAACTAAATAAGATATAGCGCGTCTGAATATCTTTGATCTATCCATCAAGAAACTTTCTTTGCTTTATGAAACCGTGGTCGAGATTGATGAATGCGTCACTATTCCAACTTCAGAAGATCCTGAATCCCAGCTCTCTTCCGACTTTGAAGATAGTACAGATCGTGATATTGTCCATGGTCTCACTGGTGATGTTGTCCGCATCATCCAGCGCCCAGATCCATCCCAAATCAAGACACAACTACAATCTCTCTATGACGCTGGCTTTCGTTCAATTGCCATTACGCTTCTCCATTCCTATACGTTTCCACACTACAAGAACCTAGTCGCAGATCTCGCGCATCAAATGGGGTTCGCAGTCTCCGTGTCATCCAAGCTACAGCCTATGGTGAAGATTTCCCGAGCAAATTCAGCTATAGCAGACGCATATCTTTCTCCAGTTACGCGAGCGTATATCGAAACATTTTCTACTGGATTTGAGGGTGGCCTGAAAACTTTGGGCAATAAACTGCTGTTCATGCGATCTGACGGTGGATTGTGCTCCGTGAAGACATTTTCTGGTCTTACGTGCTGTCCTTTCAGGCCCTGCTGGTGGTGTTATTGGGTATTCCAAGACCGTAAGGATCTTCATGTTTTTAGGTATTCATGATGATAACACCTTTCTAGTGCTATGATCCAGAAGATGGCACTCCTCTTGTTTCAATCAATATGGGTGGAACATTGCATGCATCCTGGATACTGCTTTCAGACCAAGCTTACCCTGATCTTACCCTCTAGAACGGATGTTTCCCGGTACTCCGGCAAATCAGAGCATGTTTTCGAGACGACCACGGCCCAAGTCACTATCCTCTCACCCTCTCTGGATGTTTCATCTATTGCGGCGGGGGGAGGAAGCTGCTTGTTTTGGGAAAATGGAATGTTTGTTGTAGGGCCTGAGGTATGCGTTGTTCCACTCTCAACAAATGAGGTATCCAACATTTTGCTCGTATAGAGTGCAGGCACTCACCCCGGCCCCGCTTGCTATTGTAAAGGTGGTCCGCTCGCTGTAACAGACGCGAACTTACTTCTGGGACGTCTTTTACCCAAAACATTGTAAGTTGGAGCAACTGAGGGGCCAACGGCGGTATACTGAATAAATGAGTATCTGATAGTCTGAAACTCTTTGGCCCTATTGAGAACGAATTGTTGGATATTGAAGCGACACATGCGCAAAGTTTACTGAGCTTACGTGTCGTAGGCGGGAAGGCCAAGGTTACTTTTTAATTTTGGATTTGGATTTTTATTTTCGAATCCTGTTTTCAAATGACAGGTTTTTATAAATAAGTTTATAAAGTAGTACACATGTACTCCTAACAATGGACCGATGGCGTACCCGTTTATTCTCCCCTGCTGTGAAGTAACGCAGGCTCATGATGCTGGAAACAATGCATCCATATTTGGTTTTGAATGCTCATGGCATTGTCATCATTTTCAGCCTCATAAGTCCTAATGTCACTTATACTTAATTCATTGAAGAAATCAATGCTCTCTGATCCTAAAAGGTTTGGCCCTTTGCCACTTGCGGCTATCCCCCCCAGTCATCTGTGTATATATGGTTTGCTTTTGGTGCAATACCCAAGGTAAAGAGCAGCCTGGGTGGTGCAGATCCATGTCTTGAATATGATTCGGAATGATTATAGTAAGTGCTGTATGAAGACATCAGCAAAACTGTACAGGCCCGTTATTCCCAGGCCTCGATTGCCAACATCTGCCAATCTGGTGATGCATAGCAATGCTTGGCCAAAGGTCTGACATTATAGTACTCCTTCACCAACTTCCACAATATTTTTAAAATACTGCCAAACTTGTTTTACATGGCCACACTTGGCCACACTTTACCACACCTTGTAAAGGTTGTCCAGTTTTTTTACATTTGCAATCCATAGACAGAAGGCACTAATGAATAATGTTGAACGAAGTGACAAATAAGCCTCAGGTTGACACAAGTAATAAGGTGTCAAACGACTCCATTAAACTAGTAATTACCTGTTGAACGAAGTGACAAATAAGCTAATAAAGTAATCAGTATCGTGAATAAACAGGTATGTATAGAAAAGACTTACCCTCAGGTTGACACAAGTAATAAGGTGTCAAACGACT
>ML769721.1:0-71017 GCA_009733575.1 Gymnopus androsaceus JB14 | reverse complement strand
TCTCAGGTGTCCCTCAAAGTCTCTCAGGTGCCCCTCAAAATGGGTTGAGGGCAGCAATGTCACTCTCAGATTGTTTTTTTCCATAACTTTAGTAAACTGAGAGCATGCAAGGGACTTGTGAAACTCTTTTATACAAACTGGGTCAGCTTAGGATTCGGGGTTTTCTTTAGGCACTCTGGGAGAGCCTGTGGTACCCAGGCATCCTAGGTGTCGTAGTCACCCTGTGGGTACCTCAGTGCAACCTATATGTTCCTGGGCACTAGGGAATTTTTCCAGATGTTGAGTATATAAGATAGAGTATTCTGTTTAGTAGTCTTCAGTTTAAATATCAACTTGGATAACTACTTCTCCGGAGATTACCTTTGTCATCATCTCTATCGTTTGTCAGCCTTCCACTGACAACAATTACTCTCTTCATTGGACTACGCAACATAGCAAGGGTGTTGTTAATAATTTAACCATCAGTCCATCACCTCAAGCGGCAGTCACTATCGATCACTGACAATTCATTGGCAAACCTTTTCCGCCGCTTGCTCGTAGCACGCTCCTAACAGACCTGGTGCACAAAATGGATCTCAAACTGATGTATACTGAATGTCTTGCACCTAGATGTAAGTGGAGACTAAATGTGACCACCCAGGGTAACCATGCTGTAAGGTGGGTCTGGACAGTAGTATGAGTGTTGTATGGAACAGTACAAGTCTTGGAGGTGCAAGGAACAATCTACGGGCCACCTGATGACGTAATCAGAAGGAATCGGGTGGTATTGTGGTCCGATGACCAGAAGTGAGTGGAAGCAGATGGAATATGGATGAAGGGGTGGTCCAAAAGAGTGTGATATGTCCAAATATGGATAATGTGGGTGGAATACAGCAAATGCGGATGGAAATAGCGTGGGAGCGCATGGAAATAGGGTGGAAGGGGACAGAAATAGTACAGAGATAGCAGAAAGTTAGCTCCAGACATAGATTTGGGATCTACAGATGGAGCCTCGCAGTCAATGCAGATGACAGTGGGCCTTCAAACAGAGCTCAGAAGGCACAGCTGGTTGGAACAGACAGAAATAGAGAGACAGAGATGGACAGCAAACAGAATAGATTTGGAAACCAGAAAATAACGGTAACAGCTGTAATAACAGACCAGGATACATGGACTTGAGGTGTCTACTTATATACTGTAGGGTGGCTGTGTAAGTCTTTGGGAGGGCCTGGTGGATGGTTTTCAAGTGTGGGAGGTGCCCGGAAGGCAGGACAAAACATGTAGAGAGTGCCCAGCAGGCAGGTAGAAAGTGCGCACAATTTAGGTAATGAGTGTGGGAAGCATCCGCGGATGGTCAACAAGCGTGGCAAACATCAGCGGGTGCTTACCGAGTGGAGGGAATGGCCGGAAATGAGCCAAGGCCTGACACAAAAGAAATGCATTGTGGTGGTACAGGTTTGGCTGATGCAGTTCTGTGGAATGCTGGGAAGTCCTGTAGGCTGCTGTAGGTTGGGCATTGCTTGACCATTTGATATCTATCACTCCCGAATGATGGATATGGCAATAGAGACCTTGGATGCTATTTAACCAGCGGTGAGCATGCAGAATGTGAAATTCAACTTCTGTTCTTCCCCTCACTGTCAACTAAGCTCACTTGACTCAGACTGTAAGCTCTTCTCCCTGCAGTTTTCAACACACACAGAATGCAAATATTGATGGCTTTTCTTGATTCTTTTTACATTCACGGTTGAATATATGTCAGAGAAACAGATTCTGGACTTTCCAGATTTTTTAGATGGTGTCCAGCATGGCTTTAAAGAAATTTCTGCTCCTTTCTCAAAAAGCACTAAGAACCCCCATCCAGAACATATGGTCTGAGGCAATGCAATATAGGAAACCTGCTGTTCCTTTTATGGGAGCCTACTATCATATATGTATCATGATTTTTGAGCATATTCAAGTGCATATAACTGGGTTTTTCACTGTAACAGGCCCATCTTAACTTAAAAATAGTTTTTGGCCTATAGAGCCATAGTTACTTTTTAACGACATATTATGTACATTTTTTCGGTTCAGGTATGATATATCTGAGTCAGGCCACACTCAAATACTTGTTTAAAAAAAATTCCGGGGTCAAGTGGTGCTCTGCAAGCAAAAATATCACATGTTTTGCTTCTGGGTCTGTTTTGCTTCCAGGTTTGCTTCTGTATATTTAAAGACTTATTTTAGCTTCGGATCTCACAATGTCATGGTGATAGTGGTCAAGTGGTGTACTGCAACATTTCATTCAAGAGTTCAGTCATGCGTCATCCTTAGAAAAATCCGAAAGCGGTTTTGATTTTTGTTCAATTTTTCAGATTTTTTTTTGCATTTTTTTGGTCAAAAATTTCAGAATCAATGAGCTCTCAATCAAAATGGTACAGTAAAATATTCTGTAGACCAGTGGTAGATCACTTGTAGCCAAGTACGTTGTACTACTAGCAGCAGTGTTAATATGATTTTATGATTATTCTGCCACAATTTTGCTCTTGCTGGCCAGATAAACTATTCAAATGAACAATATGTTCAGTATTGAATACGACCCTGACAGGCAATATTTCTATAAGATCCACAGTAGTCTGCAGCAATCCACAGTTCTGGAGAGGGGTACATTGCTGTGGTTGCTGTGAGTACTTTACAGAACCCCATCAGCCAAACCTAGGTGAACTAGACAGCACTAGATAACGCTGTCCAGCACTTATAGCACTCATAGCACCCATAGCAAGGTCCCCATCTATCCAGAGCTATAGGCTGCTATAGGTTGCTATAGATCACTATAGAGCATGACACCTGTCAACAGGCAATATAATTTGAGAAGCTCATAGTAACTCATAGCTACCCAGAGCAATTCATAGCAGTTCATAGTTCTATGGCTGCTATGGCTTGCTATGGCTTGCTATAACAGATATGGCAGTTATCCAGGTTTTGCTGATGCCCCCAGATTTTACAGATGTGACATCATAATATATGTACAATATCCCTATTGCCAATCTATGGGATCCCAATTGTGAGACTCCAATGTCTTGTTGTCATATATAAGGTTTTAAGGTCCAATTCAATGAACTGCAAATAAACAGTGAATTGCATTGGATTGCACTGGAAATTGCACTGCTGAAGGCTACACTGATGCACAGTTTAGATCAGTGCCAGTTCATGGTGCATTCAATATTTGAAAATTACTTAAACTGCCTTGCATCAATTTAAATCTGTGCAAATTAATACTAATACAAACAGAGCTTTGAGCACTCTTATCATGCTGAAATTACACTTCCAATAGTATATACAGTGGGTCAAAAAATTGTCCACACGTTTGACACTTTTGGAAAGATCCAGGATTTGCAAGACAGATATTATATATATCAAAAAGTAATTAGTGAGGACTAAAGATCCCTGGATCCTGGCTCCATGTACATATCTGGTTTGCCTTGTTTGGATCAAAATTTACTGAGATATAAGCAATTCAATTCAATGACCCAGGTGGACAATTTTTTGAGTTTGTATTGTAATAACTTTGCTCCACAATTGTGAGCCCTCATCAATGACATCATGACTCAGACTGTATGGTGATGTCATATAGACATCATAATGATATCATACAAGCTATCTGACATATATATAAGCATATCTCACTGATTTATGGTTCTAACCAAATTATGAGACCTCTCACACCCTCTCAGAAAGACAATGTCCTCTCTCTGCTCCACACTGGAGCTTCTACCAGGGAAATCTCTGCCCAGACAGGTGTATCCAAGTCAAAGATTGCTTCTTTGGCAAAAGAAGCACTCCCAGACAAGGAGAGCCATCCAGCAGGCTGCCCTAGAAAGCTCTCTACTACTGATGAAAATGCTGTCATCAAACAAATCTCTACTGGCAGGGCCAAGAATGCAGCACAGGTGGCCAAAAACATTAATCCACTCCTCCCCCATCCAGTCTCTACTCAGATCATCAGAAATACCCTTCACAAAGCCAATGTACAACCTCACAAAAAGCAGAAAAAGCCCAAACTCACCCCTGGTCACAGGAAAGCTCATTTGGCATTTGCTCAGAAGTATCTGGAATGGACTGTAGATGATTGGAAGTGGGTTATTTGGTCAGATGAGACCAAAATCAATAGATACGGGTCAGATGGGCAGCAGTATGTATGGGGAAGAAAGGGGGAATCAGTAGGAGAAAGAGGCATCAAGGAAACTGTAAAGTTTGGGGGAGGAAATATCATGGTGCGGGGATGTATGGGATGGGAAGGTGTGGGGAATTTGGTGGAGGTTGAGGGGAGGATGAATGGGGAGCAGTATGTTGACATTTTGGATGGCAATCTGTTGGAAAGCATGGAAAATCTGCTTCTTGATCCAGAGATAGCCATCTTTCAGCAGGATAATGACCCTAAACACACCTCCAAAGTTGCTGCCAAGTGGTTTGATGACCATGAGATCAACTGTATGGATTGGCCTGCACAGTCCCCTGATCTCAATCCCATTGAACATCTCTGGACAACCCTCAAAAACAAACTTAATGAATATGACAAGCCACCCTCTGGAGCTTGGGAGTTGTGGGACAGAGTGGCAGAAAAATGGGGGGAAATTACTGAGGAAGATTGTTAGAGGTTAATTAGGAGCATGCCAAGAAGGCTCAAAGCAGTTGTGAGTGCACATGGAGGTCATACCAAGTATTAGACTATCTTTTCCGTATTTCAATGTGCATATCAAAAAATTGTCCACATGGATCATTGAATTGAATTGCTTATATCTCAATGCGTTTTAATCCAAACAAGACAAACCAGATATGTACATGGAGCCAGGATCCAGGGCTCTTTATTCCCCACCAATCACTTTTTGATATATATCATATCTATGTTGCAAATTCTGGATCTTTCCAAAAGTGTCAAACATGTGGACAATTTTTTGACCCACTGTACCTGATAAACAGGACACTTACCAGCTGGGTTGGCAATATTATGCTGAGATGCTCTATCTTTATATGTAAGAATGACCAGTTCAAGCCAGTTTAGATTGTGAATTGCATTGAAGTGCACTAAAAAATGCACTGCTAAAAATTGCACTGATGGACCATTTAAACCAGTGCCAGTCTACAGTTCATCCAGGTTTCAAAAAATCTTGATCTGGTGCAATTCATGATTCATTAAAAATTTAGCAAATAAACTGAATTAAATTGGACCTTAAAACCCAAGTCATATACAGATTGATCAGCTAATACAAATTCCAACATGAACAAGACATGGGACATAAACCTAATTTCATTCAAAATCAATATAAGGTGAATCTACTGCATGTAGAACTTTCTCTGCTAGTAAAGGATACAATCCTATGAAGTAATTACAGGATAATAATTGTTCAAATAAATACCATACAGTAAGTATCTTCTGTGCATTCTTTTAGACAAATTGGAGCAAGTAGCAGTTTATAAATCAGTTTGGTCTGATAAATAAAGGGAGAACTGTAGGCTTCTCGGTTACCGCTGGGTGAGATAGAGCTGACGCAGATTCATCTCTCGTTGTGTCTGCCTCCAAATAAGGATTAATATCACTTTCAGAGGTGCAAGTGCCCGGTCCAGTGGATTGGAAGGTGGATACAGGGACAGTAGCACTGGCACTGGCAAAGCATATACTGTTTACATCATACATGGAGTAACGCTCGCACCCGCTCTTATTCAAAGCTATGAGAACGATGATCACGGTTGGATAAATGCCCTGAATTAAACTTTGAGTTGAGCACATTTAACACATTAACTCCATGTGATGTATCACTCACCGCAATCTGCACCATGGAGGTATCCATGACATCCAGTCCCACTCGGGTGAAGAGTGAAAAAAAAGCAATAATGTAAATCCCCTGAAAAGATAAACAGTTAGGTCTCGCAAAATTTGCATCTTGAAGCCTGAAGCAAAGCATCTTACCCATAAGAGACAATAGATCACAGCAGACTCTATCAGCCAGCTCAATACAATAACAACTCTTGATACAAAATCTCCATCATCGAGCTCAACCTTGATAATTCGCCGGTGTAACCTATCAATTCAGTCAAGAAGTCACATAGTGATGCACAAAATAGCTCACCAGGCTTTATACACAATCAGACACATGGAGAAGATATTGGTTGCCAAAGTGGGAAGGGACAGAATCAATGCTCTCTCTCCTGTTTGGGTAGCATCTTCGTTGTCTAAATTGACATCTTTCCCAAATAATTCCGAGAGACTAAGTCCAGCATCGGTACCTGCTGCAGCTGGAAAGACATACAGGCATCATCAGCAAATCAGCTACAGCTATCCAAACAAATAAAATGCACCGATTGATCCAAGCAGAAAAAGGCTGAGGACAGCGAGAATGATTCGATTGCGACCCCATATGATCCAAGCCCTCCAAACGACGATGACATCGCTGAGAACGTACTGAAAAGGGAAATATTCAGTATGTTTATTGCAACATATGCACGTGTCGAGACGTACATTGACCCGCACGACGCAGAGACCGCCAGCGTTAAGCAGATTGTACTTAAACGTAGATTCTGGGGTTACACGCTCGGGAAAGAAAACTGTTCTAGCATCCCAAACGACCCGCACTTGACCCATAACTAAAGCAACCGTGCAGGACGAAAACATGATCACAATAGCTGCCAGCATGAAGATCCTCCCATTTGACAAGCCCTTTCGACTGGAAGCTTACTCGTATCAGAGCTGGAGGTCCGAATAGTAGTAAGTGCTACTCACGCAATAATCCATATCGAAGTAATTGCAAGCAAGCAGTATCCTCCTAGTTTTAGCATGAATTAGTCGGACTCGTAGATGCCACTACACCATAAACGCACCGTATAGCATAGACTCAAAAAAAATGTCAAACAAATCGTACTCAACGACAATATATCCGGCCTGTGCAGGGGACGACATGGTGAGAGATCAGTTGACACTGAAAGACGAGTATGAGCCCTTGCTTTATCAATGCATAAAGAATCTGGAATTCTCACAGCGGATCATAGTGAAGTGATCTGTCTCCAACAAAATCATTCGAACTCAGCTTTCGGGAGATGATCTTTTGGGGGATGATCTCAGGCTTTGACGTTGTATAGACGATAAGCTCCGGTAGTCGGAAGTTACATATTCAGGTATCTGACCTGATCCCTGATACGGCAGAGTTCCTATCCATACCGTCGTGATCGGTTTTCCTCAGCCACCTCGACTTGGAGTTTGAATTGGATGGATTTTGGTCTTTCGCATGCATGGCATATTAGGTTTCAACTATCTACGATTTATCAAAGACCCCCAAGTACAGCGGGAGGTTGAGAAGCGCACAATTTATATACCTCAGACACACGAGAAGCATATAAAGCAAAAATAAAGAAACATGGCCAACGGATGAGGCAACACCAATGCGCTGAATCTAAGCTCAAGCAATTAAATGCTTGCCGTTTTATCAAGAGCATGGACAAACCTTCAAGCAGTTTGATATTGCATAAGATAGACACCTGAAAGATTTAAATGAATAGTTCTGGCGTATGCTTGAACAAATTAAGTACATACCGATCTGTGACTCCCCTACAGTGGTCACATCTACACGGCAATCAACCTCCGCAGGGCATACAAACTCGAAGGTTTGATATGAGCCGGCAGAACAAGACCAAGGCCCTAACTGATGTGTCTCCCCATATGCAAGTCGTATACTGCCCAGGTATTTGGAACGAACGGGTTTGGTATTCCACGAAAGTGCTCCCACGTCGAGCCTTGCATCGGTCGACAATGTCCAGACCTCAAGTCGACTCCCGTTAATATCCAACTCTGAGGAAATCAAAGCCGTATCGTTCATGTGGGGAATGGAAATGGTCAGTCTACAACTTTCCATCCCGTAATCCAAAACTCGAGACTGCATGATTGTAGCCATCTAAAACGTTAAAGTCGTTAAAGTCAAATCTTGTCAACAGAGAGCTTTTGGAAGCATCTACGCGTACTTACGTTTGAGTTCGCCCACAGTCGTCTATCGCTAACAGGTACAGTTCCGACATATGTCATCCACGAAGCTGTGGATTGCGGAAAGACCTTTATGGGATCTGCAGACGATACATGTGCTTGGGAACGAGTGAGACTGATAATAGGTCCGCGCGGAGAGCTCATTATAGATTGGTTTTTGTACAGTCGATCAAAGTTGATGTACGTGCTCACTCGTTCCAACGGCTTTGTAGCTGGCAGTGAAGGTACATTGAGCACGAA
The DNA here is from genome assembly GCA_009733575.1 of Gymnopus androsaceus JB14. NCBI lineage: Eukaryota > Fungi > Basidiomycota > Agaricomycetes > Agaricales > Omphalotaceae > Gymnopus > Gymnopus androsaceus. The sequence continues at coordinate 62,787 of ML769721.1, read as the reverse complement.
AGAATAGCGGTATGCCAGAATGGAAAGAAGAACGCCATCGAAAACGGTACAGAGAACGATTAGGATGCTCGACCAGTAGATGAGCTTGTAAAGCTTTCCGTGGGCTAAATATGCCGTCTCAATGAATTAGTAGTGCTCAAAGCTGGAAAAGAGTGGAACCTCACAATTATCTTTGGGGCGATCGGTGTCATCGTCCATTTCTTGAGGTAAGCTAGTGTATTCGGATTGGCGAGACATCAGAGGGGATGGAAACAAGAGTCTACCGTTCACGCCTAAAGATAAGAGCCCAAGATCATGATGAGCCCAAGATCATGATACGCTGTATGTTTGCAGAAGATGAATGTGAAACGTGTAAGTACCAGTTTTGGAAGGAAGGATACGGCATTGGAATACACAGCATGGAAGAAAAGCGGCAAACGTAGCGTCATAGGGCCCCTGAATCTTTAGCATTGGCTTAGTCGCTACCCAACTGGAGAATTGGTCCAAACTTGGACAAAGGAGCAGTCGAGAACTGTTATCTTTTCTATTTTTTTTTGCCGTGTCCGAAATAGATAGTGTGCTTTAAGCCACTTGGCCGGACGAAGTTATAGTGAAGATTCAGGGGTTCATAAGTACGGCATGGTCTGTCTAGCAAACACAAGCATTGAGACTTGACATTGACTCAGCCTATCAGCAAAACCTGTATCTTCGCTGGAGAAAATCCATTCATTGGGACATCTCTGGAGCAAGGTACCCTATTCCAGAGACCTCCAGCAAAAATACAGGTTTTGCTGATAGGCTCACCACCAGATTCGATGTAGATAGATACCAGTTCAGGATTATCAATATTCTCTGATCCTCCGGTTGCGACTCCTTCCTCCCCATCTTTTGATGTAGTCTTTGATCGTTTCACAACCAGTTTTTCTCACTTGCCCCCCCCCCCCCCCGGGGGGGGGTCTACTCGCAACTCTTCATTTAAAGTTCTCCAAGAGTGATCTGATCGTTCGTTCAGTTCCACTAGCCACCATGTCCAATACTCCCAGTGCCTATGCTCTTCCTCAAGATTATAAGGAGCAGGGACGGTAAGGGTCCATCTAACAGCTAATCTGCAATTGTTCTCTCAATCTTATCTTAGGCTTTCTCAACAATATACCTGGATGAAAGCCCTTTGCGGCAGCCAATCTCCTGTTCCTGATAGATTTAGTTTGGACGGAAGCCCCAAAATCATCGACATAGCAGCGGGCACTTGCTCGTGGATTCTCGACGTTGCGAATGTCGTCAAGAACAAGCCGCATGTTGATGGTACGCAGGACATAGGGGAACAGAGGGCTCATCTGTTTGCCTGCGACATCGATATGTCCAAATGCCCTCCCCGATCTGTCATGGAAGACCTTCGCATAAAGCTATTCTCCCAAGACGTCACAAAGCCATTTCCAGCGGAGATGGAAGGAACTTTTGATTTGGTCCATATGACATTACTTGTCTTTGCACTGACGACAGATGGATGGAAAGCAGCATTGGAAAATTGTCGAAAGTTACTCAGTCAGTTTTTCAAATTAAATTATATGAGCATCGCTTATTTGTTCTACAGAACCAGGAGGACTGCTGATGCTCACAGAGGTAGACCCGATCATATATTCGTCTCACAAGCCTCCTCCTCCTTCAGAGGCACCGGAACATGACCCTGTTAATGCGATGGCTGGACCAACTTGGAGGCACAAACACAATAGTATCTATACTGGAGCTGCTCTTCGTAACGGGTTCATTGTAGGGTGCGTTTCCTACTCCCATCGTGCAAAAATTCTGATGTTCACCAAGATCTGTGTAGCCTCACCCACCGTCTTCCCAAGATGCTGCAAGCCGCGTCATTCTCTGTACTTGAATTCGACCGTATAACCGTTCCCGTTGGCAAGTTGTGCCATGAATACAGAGGCTTCCGTGGCGATTCCCTTGCAGAATTCGAAAATATATCTTTAGAGAACACGGACATCATGCTCGACGGACTTTCGCGCGGAATGCTTAAGAAAAATATCCTGGAGGCACCTTTGGGAAATCTGATCTCAACTGAGGAGGAAATGAAGCAGGTTCTTGGGGAGATTTATGTTGGTACACGGGATGAGGGTTCATTAGGTATCATGGGTGTATTTGTGGCGAGAGCTGAGTGATGAGTTTTATATTTGTGACACAGTGTAGCACATTTTGACAATACTGTGTAATACTCAATCTTCACCATGATTTTAAAAGAACATACTAAATCATATGCATGAGGCTGTGATTCTTTGAAATTCCAATTGGAAGATTTTTTTCAAGCTCTAGTCGCTCTTGTCTTCCTGGAAAAATATGACCATTCTTTCAGAATCTTAACAAATAAAAATCAAATCATTCCAAAGACCACTCATTGCTACATGTTCAAAGATAATACTGTACTATTATGACCAAGTGCTCAAACCTTTTTAATATGACGAGCTGAGCTCAGGTAATAACCAGCTCAGTAGCAAAAACATGCATTACGTTGTCAAATTCTGAGTTCAAAGGTACATATTCAAAGCAAGAATGGGCAAAAAAAATGCTGAGTGGCATCTGACGAAGGCTGGATTGTACAGTTGAGTTATATTGAACAATATTCTACACCCCCAAATGTGATTTTGAACTCAGGGTGGGTCATGGTGTGGTATATTCCCTGCTAAATCAGGTGCTGCACCTCTGCCACAGATGCAAATGTACCCTCCATCCTTCTACAGCTCTGATGCCATAGTCTTAGCTGCTGCTAAGGTCATTAAAAATTGCCTTCAGGCTCAGTACAATGGTCAATACGCCATGTACCACTGTGAGCCGTTCTCCGAGATTGCTCCCATAGGTCAGCAAGTATTTGTCATTTTGCAAACTGCAGGTTCACAAGCCTACACCTTGCTCAAAGTCGAGCCTCTAAATAGAAATCTTAAATCTTTGAAACACTTGGCGAGTCTTGATAATTCTTCAAATTATCAAGACTCGCCAAGTTAAACCCAGGGCAAAGTTGTACCTTGCTTTTCACCTTACCACATGGCTCAAGTGTTATCTGTCAAATTCATCGGTATCTTTCCTTCAGAACTTTCTTCTCTATATCTACATGTGTAATAAGGAGTTTCAGATTTCGGACTTGAGCTTTGATTGTTTACACCGATTTGGGTACTTGATACACAGAAGCTCAGGTCAGCAAGTATTTGTCATTTTGCAAACTGCAGGTTCACAAGCCTACACCTTGCTCAAAGTCGAGCCTCTAAATAGAAATCTTAAATCTTTGAAACACTTGGCGAGTCTTGATAATTCTTCAAATTATCAAGACTCGCCAAGTTAAACCCAGGGCAAAGTTGTACCTTGCTTTTCACCTTACCACATGGCTCAAGTGTTATCTGTCAAATTCATCGGTATCTTTCCTTCAGAACTTTCTTCTCTATATCTACATGTGTAATAAGGAGTTTCAGATTTCGGACTTGAGCTTTGATTGTTTACACCGATTTGGGTACTTGATACACAGAAGCTCAATGCATAAGTTTCCAACACATCATCCATAAATTCGCCATCAGTGGGATACTACGGCTGCTCTCTAAATAACTCTTAGAAACAATTAAGTATGATTCACTTTGCATGCTTGCTCACTAAGCAATGGGACAGACATGGTTGAATGCTTATAGTCATTGATGACCAATAAAAGCTGCGGCAGCAGGTGTAGCATCCAGAACGGCAGCTGCAAAAAAAGAAAAAAAAGAACATATATTGAATATATTCTGACAACTAGCAGAGTAAAATGAGATCCTGACCATCAACTTCATCCTTAGGAGCAACTGCGCCATTGACAGATTGGAAGATTATAAAGAATGCTAGTATGATCGAGGGTGCGAGAATGAAATTCATCTTGGGGATGTTTCTGGAAAAAAACAGATTTTTGTTTGCAGCTCAGGCGTGGACTTTATATCGGCAACATTTACACCCCGGTGGAATGAGAGATTTTGGAGTAAAATTCTTTGAAAGATTTGCGGGTAACAGATTACTTTTTTTTGTTGAGAATCTCGTCAGAAAGGGCACATCTTTCACGCTGGAAAAAAAATTGAGAGATAAGATACATTTTTCAGCTGCAATCTATTTCCTTTTTCACTTGCCATTGAGCACTCGGGAAAGTTTGGTGGCGTTTCCATTGAGTTGTCATAGGGTTTGTTCCAGTGCAAAAGATGTCCTTTTTTGGGAGCCATTCCACCGGGGTGTTTCCATTTTTGTCGCGATAGATTCATGGGAAGACCATCATGACTAAGGCTGTGTTGATTGACCGCCTTGTTTCGGCTCGTAAGTTAACACAAAAAAACAGTCAATTCAAGGTGCCTGAACTGATCTTGTATTTTGTAGCTCCGCAAGATGAGGTAGAGGTGAAATCGAGGTGCCTGGACTCCATGAAGGTTGATGACCTTGTCAGGGTAACTCGAGCTAATGCTCTAAATATGGATACGGCCTAGCATGACTCATCAGAGATTGCATCGAAGTCTTCAGCTTAGAGTTGAGTATGTACTATTCATTAACGGAAATATTTACAGTAAAGTACAAAGACAAACCCCCAGGCGAAAAAATTGATTCTACAGCAGCTTTGAGCAGGTTTCAGACCTCTGATATAATATCTACAATGTGTCTACTTTAAGGCTGTAAAATACTCAAGATACATACACTACATTATGCACCCAAAAAAAAATAAAACAATGAAAATTTACCAAAGAAATCAAAAAATATGGAGATGTAGCACAATTTGTTGGATTTGATTTTTGCCGAGTGCCGTTGCTCGCCACGGCTTCTGATTGGAAATTAGTATTTACTGTATATAAGCCTGTTTAGTACATCAATCCCCCCATCCGTTTGCCTCCCGACTCCCACTACGAGGCTCGAATGGAATATATCCTTTGACACTGCCTTTCTAGAGTGACACTGTACCCGTGTATCCCAACATGATTAAGGAGCTCTATGGCCATGTATTTGTATGCCATATGGCCTCCAATGCTTGGCAGAGTGTGTATTATACAATGAGGGCAAAAAGTGGTGCTTCTGTATGTTATGTTCTATCTCCTCCTCTTCCCCCCCTCATAATCCCACCTTCTTTTTCTTCATCCTATGATTGGGCTGCGAGCTCATAGAAAAGCAGTTAAGGATTAAGAACACATTCAGCAAGTTGGAAGAGAAATTGGGTTATGCATTGTGGGTCCATTCGGCGATCACATGTGATATTTTTGCCTGGGGGTTTTGGGCACTTTTTCATGAATAGCAGTAATAACTTTATTTACATGTTAGATATGCTCAAAAGAATCTGAAAAAATTTGGGCATAATGCTAAAATGCACATAGCTTGGCTGCGACAAAAATATTTGCTTAAATCTTTCACTGGCCCAAGTTATTGTCCAATTTCTCCAAAATTTTTCGCCTGGGGGTTTGCTTCTGTATGTATTACAATTTGCATAAGGACTGAGATGAACAATTGCTTGCCTATTATGGAACCGAGTTGAGGTAAGGTAAGCTCAATGCTCAAGGTACTTCTATGGTTCTACCTTGCGGCAGCATTAATCGTAGCAGCATCAGCAAAACCTGGATTTTTGCTGGAGGTCTCTGGAGATCTCTGGAGCTTGACAGCTGTCAAAAAAACTGTCAATTTCTCCAGAGCTCTCCAGAGGTCTCTGGAATAGGGTACCTTGCTCCAGAGATGTCCCAAATGAATGGGTTTTCTCCAGCAAAAATACAGGTTTTGCTGATGCCAGCTAGGTGTCCATGTATTGTATTTTTAGTACATAATATATACACTCTATTAGGGATGTTTCAGGCCAGCAAATTTTGCTCGTTGCTCATTGCAGCTGCAATATTCATTCCTCTTGAAGTCCCAGACTACTATAAACAACCAAGAAAATCTGTATCAAGCTAGCTGACTCCTTTCCAGCAAACCAAAGCCATCCTCTCTTTGAAAAAAAGTGTGCTGAGCTTTGCTAGCTGTTGTGCTGTTGCTGTGGTATGAAGCACCCTCAAAAGGGTGGAGAGTCACCAGAAACCATGAAAATATTCATTGAGATTGGTATAGCATCCATACCAAGCAGAAAGAATGAGCAAATTCCAATGGTACTGCTGAAATAGTGAAAGCAACAAAAATTTGCTCTAGAAGTGTCCACCACATGGAGAGATCAAATGTGCATATTCTGAGGTGGTTTCTTGACTCAAATGACAGTTATTAGAGCCAGAAATAAAAATAGAAGCATGATTATGGAGTAGAGTACATGGTAGTTGTGGAAAACAACATAAGCCATAGAAAATCTCAAATTTCGCCCGTGCAAGCGGCAAAATTTGCCGGCCCGAAACATCCCTATTTACGACGAGATAAAAGGTGCTATCGAGCACAAAACCTGCACAGCGATTAAAGAATAGTATAGATCCAGGATGCCTTGGTCTCAATCACTGGTCAGAGGTGAGAGACTTAGTCCATTCCAAAGATCAATGTGTACTGCGCAAGTTGCAGAAAACATACTTCACTGATACAACCAGCGGTACTTCTTAGTCCAAATATTCGCTTACATCCCATCAATAACTCGGGAACATCTTTGATAATATCTTTCCAAATTTCAGTCTGACACTCATTAAATTGGAGGTCCTTGGGCTTTTCGTTGTGTAATAAATGGTTTCAACTTTCAGAGTTCAGCTTTGATTGTAATTTGTTGACACAGACTCAGTTACATTTGGATCCTGAGTCTCCATGCGTGAGTTTCCAGCACATCAACCGTAACATCCAAATCAATGGTAGTACAGAAACATTAGCCATTCCCTTGCCCCTTTTCTTGGATACTTTCTAGGAATTTTCTAAATAGATCTTATTAGAAACATTCAAGTAGGATTCACCCTGTACGTTGGCTCACCATACAATGGGACAGACATGGCTGGACATATGTAGCCATTTATGCAACACCAATGAACGCTGCAAGAGAAGGCTCAGCATCCAGAATGGCAGCTGCAAATAAAGCCACATATCAGTCATAGTCAACCCCAAGTTGCTTGGCATGCGAGACACACACCACTAATAATTATGCTTCAGTCAGACTGAAGCATTATGAGAAATATATTATTTCAATCCATAAGGGAAATGTAACTTTTCTGAGGAATACTGAAAGTGAACATTTCTTAGGGCTTAAGGTACAAATTAATTCAGATGATTTGAAGCTTGAATGCATCAGCAAAACCGAATCCGTGTAAACAGTATGATGGCATAAATGCTGTGAATGCCATACCGCCTCATACCGGATCACACCACTTTTCATTTCAATTTGATTACACTGGATACTGTAATCTGCATACGGCCTCCATATGCCTTTACACCAACTTTACACAGATCTATACAGTGTAAAGACTAGTAGTGGCACTAACTGTGTGCCATCATTCCTGGTCAAATAAATGTTTTGGTGGGTATTTCTGAACATATTCGGCATTATGTTTACTAACAGCATAGTATAACGGCCGCATGCAAGTGCGAGTCACTTAGTACAGTTCTGGTACAGTCGCTGAAGCTTGAAAAATAAAATACACAAGTCAATTTGATCTCCGAGTTTGAAGTCCGCAGCTATATAGTTGCATGTGCATTGGCGCTTATCTTTTTTTCAGAGTTGCTGTCTTCCTCTTATTTTCCTTCACATCTCCCCTCAAACTCCCCTCGATCTCTTCCTTTTTTTCATTTGGTCCTTTCTACAACTCTACTTACCAAACTACTAGTGCTAGTGAATTTCAGCATGCATGTTCAACATATCTATGAATCTTGGGCCTTATGTGCACTGCCTGTTAATTTATTTTATCTGCCTCCTAACGATTCTGTTTCCATGTATTCTTTATGTTCAGGTGTGTTAATGAAGTCCATGGCTGATTGTTTCTTTTTTTGTTGGTGAGTATTTAAAATTTTTACTCGGAGGTTGTTATTCACTTCCAAGGGGTGTTCAACCCACTAAGTCCCGACATGACCTTGTTTTTGGGTCATAAGGATTCATGAAGCCCCCCCCCCCCCCTCCACTGCCTATATATAGTAAAATTTTCCCACACTTCGTAGGATTTCCAACTTCAAATTTGTATTACATAACAATTTTTTCTCCTTTGCACCTTTAAACAACATTTTCAGAGGCAATTAATACACAGCAGATCATCTAAGTTCAATTCAACCTAGTGTAAGTGTGCTTGCATTGACAATATTTTTTGATGGAGGTGCTAAATTGGTACAAAAATGCATCATATCCTATAGAATCCATGTTTTTCAGGGAGATTTGAGATGTTGAGTGCTTTAAATAGTTTTTATAGCCTTATTTCAGTAGTTGAATTAACCTAAAATGCCCCCAGAGCCTCAATAGTAAGAAAAATTTTTCGGCCATAAGGAATTCTCAGACCCCCCCCCCCCCCAAGGTCATGTCAGTGCTTATTTTTTTGAACACCCCTTGTTCACTTCTGTCAAGTTTGTTCTTCGTATCATTGAGTGGTAAACATTTTGGCTCCTCTTTTGCTCACTGGTACCATTTAGTATCTCTCGTGCCCTACCACAGCCACAAGCGCCCCATCGCCCTGCACCCATACACTGTGCTGGTACGTTCTTGTCTTGTTTAGAACGGTATCTATCACTGACAATTGTCATCCACTCTTAGTTCTACAGCGAAGCTCACCGCTCTTCCACATCTATTCCACTGAAAAACTGTGCCATTCCGTTGAGCTGATGTTGAAGCTGTTGAAATATGTAGTTGATTTGGCCCGCGTGCGATTACTGTACCATTTCGATCGATTCGGCAGGCCCCTGTGACCGTGACTGACCTGACAAAATTTTGGATTCGGCACCTCGCGGTGGAGCCGCGTGACCCTAGCAAAATTTCGGCATTTTTGACCCAAAATTTGCGTTTTTTGAGGCAATTTTGAGTGTGTCACGCCAAAAATTTTCAGCACTTTCGAAATGTGACCTGTGACCTGGTCAAATTTCGGCACGTCAGAAGGCCTCCGTGACCCGTGACCGCCGAATCGATCGAAATGGTACAGTAGTAGGAGTAATATGATGTAGTAGTATTGCTCAATAAAATTGATGTAAATAAACTGGCTGAAAAGTGACGTTGAGCATGTATAAACTAGTATAAAGATGTGAGGTCAATATGTATGGAGGTGTATGTGAGGGTATGGAGGAGTGCGCCATACATTGCATGGGGAGGTATAAATGATGTATAAACGGTTGATAAAAATATGCGGTCCCATCTTTCTTTATACGGGTCCCGTGGCGTATGATGGTGCATAAAGGCTGTGATATTACGGCCTTTACACGGCGCCAGTTTTGCTGATGTGTTCTGCAAATTTCCGAAACAACATTTTCGGACTGGATGTGAAGTAATCTGCTTCAGCCGGCCCGAGAATATAAACTACCGATGCCGGCCAAAGTATTTCATTTCAGGTCAGCTTGAATAGTGACCGCTACCATTTCGGGAGCCCTGAAATGAATAAATTCAGCGGGCTTCGGTGATTCATGCTTTCAGGTCAGCTGAAGCAGGTTACTTCACATCCTGGCCGAAACATATTGTTTCGGAAATGCGTAGAAACTTCAAGCTTCAGATGGTACGAATATATTTTCTTCATAAGTTGTATGAAGCATTTATTTTCTATACCACTCCGAAAAAGTACATTTTCCTTAGAATCCATTTCACACAATGCTTCAACTAAGCTGAAGCATAATTATTGGCAGTGCGGTACATGAAACAAATGTTGCTAATCTATATTTATACCAAGTCAGCACAAAGAACAGAATGAGCCGTTGACTCAGGTGGGAGTTATTTCGGGAGGTTCAAAACCTCAAAATACTTAACACGGCTACAGTTGGGCGGATGGAAAGATAATCATGATTCGATATAACACCGGCACTTATGCAGCCGAAGATGCTAGATTCGTTAGGACTGATGATCATGATTATAGCACCGGCTCTCATGGAGAACTGAATTCAAGTTACTATCCATGGCTTTAAGCCTTACAGGTTCGATTTCATCCATAAGGGACTAACCTTAAATGATATCATCAGGAAACCGATCCTCGGATAATTTGTGACAGTTACTGATAATTATCACTAATTACCGGCAGTTTCGCGGTCCCCTGGACAATTACATCGGCTAGTGCCCGAAAGTGCCGGCCATTGGCCCAGCATCTAGATGCTCAGGCCAGCGCCGGCCAGAGCTCCCAGCAAGCCAAAAATTGCCCTATTTCGAAATAAAAAAGGTAGCTCATATGACTTTTTATTAAAATTTATTCCCAGAAGCACTGGGAAATCTCTATCCAAAATACAGCACATGGAAAAGTAACAGCGAATGATACAGCTGATTGCGCTCGGTGATGGTAATTATGAGCAAACAACGATTCAATACCAGGGCTCCACTCCTGAGGAGCTAACTTCGAAGCTTCGCTAGTCAATGAGGTTGCGCGGACGTCACTGGCGGCGAACAAGAATCCTGAACCGCGCGAAATCGAAAACGCTCTCCGATTTCGCGATCAGCTGCAATGCAAATTACTGTATTGCATCCGAGCTTGAGTTCTAACGTGTAAGCAGCTAAAAAAAAGCCACGCAATAAAACCTTGGTGTCGGAGTGAGAGAAACAAGAAGACAGATTGATTTCTAAATTTTGAGATTCATTACTGCAACGCTCGGCGGCAAATGCCGATAAATGCCTGCCAGCGTTGAATCGTTCCCACTTAATCTCTTTATCTATCTTCTTCCACATCCCGGACGACTGGAACGCTCAGATTTCTCGCCCGCGCACTCACTTTTCGCTGCTCCTTACAGCGAGCAAGTACTGACCCGAGCACGCCCCAATCCTAGGACAGAAAGAATGCCTGCCAATCCTCCCGAACCTAGTGCCTATGCATATGTTGGATCCAGCGATCCAAACGTAACTCTTGCGGAAGGCTGGAAGCAACGAGTCCTACCCTCCAGTCAACCAACACAGTCTCGTAGAGTCTCTGAGTCATCTGCGAACTGGGCCTGGCGGAAAATATGTTATATGATATTCGGATGCATTTCTTTCTCATTGGCTCTCCTCTGTATCCATCCGTTCGGTACTTTTCTTCACACTCCTATCCCCAGAGAGTCAAATACACAAGTCCGCTGTCCTCAAGTAGAGCCTATCTTGCCGATAATGCATGAAACTTTTGCAAAACACCTTGACACCATACTCAGGAATGAGGAGTACGTTACTTGGGCTTATGAAAGCCTGATCGGGGCCGTGCAGATTCCGTACGTTTTCCCCACTTTCTATTGTACTAATTTGACCCTTCCATTTTTGGTATGCAGAACCGAAAGTCCTGATGACCTTGGTCAACCTGGTGAAGATCCGAGATGGAACTCACGGCTGAAACTTCTGGAATACATCCAAGAGAGGTTTCCTTTAATGTATGTTTATATCATATGATTTGCATCTTGGTGTCATGAGCTCACCCTCATAAAAATTCAGAAGTGCTTCATTGGAGCGAACAATTGTTAACCATTTTGCTCTGATATATCACTGGACCGGCATGAACACAACACTGAAGCCCATTCTTCTCACTGCTCATCAGGGAAAGTATTATTCTCTTCGTTTACAATTCTTATCACTGAATGTACTGTACAGACACCATACCAGTCGACCCATTTAGTCTTGGAGATTGGATTTATCCCCCATTCTCGGGTCATTTCGATGGTCAGCTTTCTTGGGCGTTATTGATACATCTTTTTTGTTCTGAATCTCTTATATTCACAGGTGAATGGATTTTCGGGCGTGGCAGTATAGACTGCAAATCCGATGTGTTTGCAATCCTGTAAGCATGTTTATTGTCATTTTGCATTGCTGATAATTATTTTAGCACCGCTGTTGAGCTTCTTTTGGAACAAGGATTCAAACCTACACGAGGCGTAGTCCTTGCATTTGGTAAGTTTCTGGAATGTTTAGAGTTACAATAACTGTTAATGAGAATTGATTCTACAGGGATGGATGAAGAACGGGGGGGTACCTATGTAAGTTTAGAATGCAGCGCTCCAAGTGAGTATGCATGGTTTCTCATTCATTGTTTACCCATTATCACTAGGGAGGTCCTGCCGTTCAGGACTATCTCCTTAGCCGGTATGGAGAAAATGGATTCTCAGTCTTAATCGACGAAGGGAGTAAGTGCTTCAGCTATGCGACGGCTTGCAGTCGCACATGACACTCATCAACCAATCTTCTTTTTTACTAGCTCAATTTCAAGACGAAGGTGATATCATTTTTGCCAAACCAGGAGTTGCGGAGAAAGGATGGCTTGATGTACGGATTGAAGTTAAAACCCGAGGAGGCCACTCTATGATGCCACCGCGTCATACTGTGAGTCCTGTAATTTGTGGCTAACCATGCACGTACTCTAACGGATACAATGAACCTCAGAGTGCGGCACTCCTATCTCTCATTGTATCTGAGTTGGATGCCAAACCTCCACCTGCACATCTCTTTCGCACAAGTCCTTTCTTTGAAGCTCTCGAATGCTCAGCAGAGTATGATCGAAAAGCCCACCCTCATATTCGAGATTTGACTTTCCGTGCCCGGAAGGACAATTTGGCGCTTGAAGAACTCCAGCGGGGACTGCTTGCTTTGGATGAGATAGGCCTTGGGACATATATGAAAACCTCACAAGCGGTGGTCACCCTAGGAGGAGGTTCGAAGTCCAGCGCGCTCCCGACATCTGCCTGGGCCATCATTGATCATAGGATTGCAGACTGGAGGTTCGTCCCAGTTTGTCGTTTTCCTCTTCAATTATGTTTTTAGTTTTAACCCCTTTGTGAAACACAGTTCTGTCGCGGATCTTGAAAGTCGATACGTTGAACTAGTCTTACCCCTTGTGAAAACACTCAATCTATCTTTGACTGCCTTTGGAGAGAATGCCACAGTCATCAACAACTCCCTAGAATCAGGTCACGTTGAAATATCCAGTGTTTTTGATAAAGCGAGGGACCCCTCGGCGATCTCTCCAACATTTGGGAATGGACCTTGGGATTTATTGGCCGGAACGATTTCTGGGACACTACAAAGTGCCTTGGGAGGCATATATAAAGGGAGAAGAGTTGTCGTACAGCCTGAGCTTGTACTGGGTACGCAGTTTTCGTTCGATATTACTGTTATCCCATATCAAGTTCTTATCCTGGCTTTTAGGTGGAACTGGTACGCGATCATCTTCTTGAACTCTTCCGACATGACATGTCCATACCACTTTTTGACTTCGACTGTAGATACAGCGCACTATTCGAACCTGACGCAGCACATCTTCCGATATGCTCACGCCGAGAGAGGTTCTACAAGAGGCATGCATGATATCAATGAAGGTAATTGTCCTCATTCAGCTGCACACAGTCATAAACATTTTTCTGAACGATTTTATTGTGGTTAGCAATCCGGGGAAAGGCGTATTTGGAGATGATACGCTTTATTGGCCGTTTTGTACTCAATGCGGATGAGACAGATCTGCTTGATTGAGCCGTTTAGTTCGTGAAAGTAGCATCTTTCCTACTGGATTTTTTTTGTGGCTTTCCAATCAACTGTGGCTTTAATCCACTGCACATATTTGTACGCTGGACCGTTATCTCATTCTGAAGCCCGCAGTTGAATGACTATGCATCCGAATTGTCATACTGATGCATTCAGGTTTTAACATTCAGAGCGTTTGAACTTTGATTTTAATGAAAGGTTACAACAGCGCTGGTAAAGGCTCATGTGTCGTGCGAGGGCTAGCATATGACCCAGACCCAACATACACCAATCTAGTCTTTTGATCATTGATAAACGGCAACTTGAAACACAGCATGACTTCAAACTCAAAAACACTATTAACTCCCTCAATTCTCAGCGGAAGTGGATGGGAGTGGCGCGGTTCGCAGAGATTTTCGACGTTTAATGCTGTCTATATGCATCAGTAAGAATCAACAACTTTGGTATTCATCAGACATGCTTGAGGGATAAATTTGATTACATAGATTCTGCAACTACTTATGTACAAGCTGGTATCACCACAAGGCATAATTCAAGCCTCATATCTGCAAATTGTTTCATGACTGTAGTGCATTAGCAAAACCTGGATGCTCATATGACCAGTTGGAGCATTTAATTGATGCTCTGGAGATCTCTTGAGATCTCTGGAGACCCCTGACTGCTCTGAAGCTAGGAGGGAGATGTTAATATATATGTCAAACAATACTGCAACTGTCAGGAATCTGCATAAAATGCTTCTTCATTGAACTTAAAGTCAGTGTCACGGTAGTTCATCAGCAAAACCTGTATTTTCGCTGGAGAAAACCCATTCATTTGGGACATCTCTGGAGCAAGATACCCTATTCCAGAGACCTCTGGAGACCTCCAGCAAAAATACAGGTTTTGCTGATGTTGAACTTGCATTCTTTCCTTCCACCATAAGCTCTTATATCTGTTCCGTGATGTTGATTACCAGAAGTCCAGAAATATGTAAGGGTTGTAGAGCTTTTGTTTAATGAGGTTGATTAGCAGAAATTCAGTATTAGAGAGTACTGTATTGATACAACTGAGTGTTCAGCCCTTTTTAGCATTATGGGCTGGACTCAGGTTATGACCAGTTCAATAGCTAGTAATATGCATTACAGTGTCAGATATTGAGCTCATAGGCATTCAAGGTGCCCCCAAAACGGCATATTTAGGGCAAAAATATGCAACAAAGAAATTCTGATGCATTATGCCAGAGTTTCATTAGGGATGTTTCGGGGCGGCAAATTTTACCTCTACCACTGGCAAATTTTGCTGGTCCGAAACATCCCTATTAGTTCATGTTGATGTTGAGAAATAGATAAGCTCAGTGGATGGGTACAACCTCAGCAAGAAGGGAATCAACCATTGAGAACAGGGGAAAGATTAATTAATCGGTAAAATGTAACTACATACTTTATATACAGAGGCAGATAGGGGTTACATGTGATGTGCAGTGTGGCTGAACAACCAACAGCTAAGTACTTATCCAACACTCCCACTTGTATGGTTGCGTAGCACAAGGAATAGAGATATTGGGAGCGGGAACATTGGCTTCACAGGATGGAGGGTTTCAAATTAATTGGGTGGCGGTGACAGGCTCCCACTGGAACTGGTAATGAGTACTTCTACCCCAGTGGCAAACAACAAATGAGCATAGACACACGGCAACAGACACATCAAGTGCAGCAACGAACAACAGGCACTTTTGGATATGGCACAGACATAATGGGCACAAATGAGTGCAGACAAATAACTGGTGTGGAAATGCAGTAACGGGCACAACAAGTGCAGATGAATGAACACGTTGACAATTACAGCAATGAGCAGCAATTATGAGCAGATAAGCAAGTGATGGCAATGATAGGAGTGAGCGAGATCATTATTGAGCATCCAGTCTCATAATCTGTTGGGAAACAGATAAGCTCAGTCAGCGGGTACAATCTCAGCAAGGAGGGAATCAACCATCAAGAACAGGGGAAAGAATGATTTATTGATGATTTGTATCTATGTACCTAATATATGGAAGTAGATAGGGATACGTGTGGTGTGTTGAGCAGCCAGACAACATTTATCCAACACTCCCACTTGACTGCTCACGTAGCACAGGGAATAGACAGAGAGCAATACCATCAGATCTGCAGGACAAAGGGTTCCAACTGGATAGGGTGAAGTCAGGGCACATATGCGCATTAAAGCATCACGGGGCTCCCACTGGAGGCAGAAACAGGATAAACAACATCCGGATCTCCCACTGGAGCCAGTAATGGACACAATGAGTGTGGTGATAAACAATGGGCATAGATAGAAACGTGGCAATGGGCACAACAAGTGCAGACAAACAATGGGTGTAGAAACACAGTAACAGGCACACAATGTGTGGATAAACAACAGGCATAGAAACACAGTGATGAATGGGTACAGCAAGTGTTGATGGAAATGAGCATGGCAAGTATGGTAATGGCAATAAAGGCAAGCAGGATCAGCAAGCATCCAGTCTCATAATCTGTTAATGTTGAGAAACGGATAAGCTCAGTCAGTAGGTACAACCTCAGTGAGGAGGGAACCAACCATTGAGAATGAGGGAAAGTTGAGGGAAAGAACAATTAATTGGTAAAATGTAACTACACGCTTTATATACAGAAACAGATAGGGGCTACATGTGATGTGTGGAGTGGCCAGACAACCAATGGTTAAGTACTTATCCAACAATTCACACCCCTGATTCATGCATTACAAGTTGCCAAATTTTGAGTTCAGATAGTTGTATTACGGTGTTAATGAACTCTCAGTTGTAGCAGTACAGCACTCCGCATGGTACAGGACACTTTGACTTCCCAGTTAGATATGGATACTTATTATTTACCCAGTTTTGAGGCTTCAATGTACCTACATCAATCATACAATCAACTTATATACCTAGCATACAAGCCCCTGCCGCACCACTACTTGTGTCCCAACTAAGACAAGAGCTTTCTTTCTGTCACTTGCTGTACCAATACTTACATTTGTTACACTAGATTATATTTGTTCAACAGCTTGCTCACTATCAGCTTAGCAGCTATAGCAATCTATAGCAAGCCATAGCAGCCATAGTGCTATGAAATGCTATAAGCTGCTATGAGATCACCAAGTACTCGAGCTAGCTGTCAACATTTTGACAGCTGTCACTCTCTTCTGTCAATAGTATATAGCATCAAGAAGTCATCATTGTAACTTCCCCATTGAAGCTCCCTTCCTTCCCTCCCAAATTTTTTTTTTTTCTAAGCTGGTTCTGAATTGCTTTGGCTTGGTGCTCTCAGTGAGTTTCATTCAAGCCTTCAACCTTGTTCAATATCTAATCAAGCATTACATACTATACTGTAGCTTTATCTATGTTATTTACTAGTTATTGTAGCTCTGTTTTGGTAAACTATCCTACTACATACTACTAATCTGACAATATATATATGATTTATTATGATTATTTGGTCTTGAAAGCGAGAGAAACAATTTGAAGAATGTCATATATATGAATTGAAAGACTGAAAGATAATGTGATGATGTGCGAAATCCATAGCAGTTCATAGCAATCCATAGTGATCCATAGCTCTGGATAGATGGGGACCTTGCTCTGGGTGCTCTGGGTGCTATGAGTGCTGATAGTGCTATCCAGTGCTGTCCAGTACACCCAGGTCTTGCTGATGCATTCACCTTCAGTGAAAGTGAAGAAGGTTTAAAGCACTTCAGTCACCTACTAAAAAGTATCTTGTTAGGCTCAACTTTTGCCCTAAGAGGGGTCAGATCCTTGGGATATCCCAGACAGACCATGATTTGCCCACCTGCAATTGCCCAGGTGTCTGGGGTCCTGATATGGGATTCCCATGTAGCCTAATGGCTTTCATATTTGTTAATTGGTTCTGCATGACAATGGAAATACATAAAAGTATAAATCATATAGTAAAATCCTAACTTGGATATCCCATCTTGGGAATCCCAACTACTTGGACCATCTGAATATCCCAATTACTTGAATCACTTGGGAATCCCAATTACCTGGACCACTTGAACATCCCAATTACTGTATTGTATTGACCAAAAGTTCAGTCACGTGTCACTTAGGCTCAAAATGAACAGTTCACGGGAGGGTGTCACTGGTCATTTTGGGTTGTGAACACTATCATGCCTGAGAAAATATATATATATTTAAAATATTCCTCAAAAATGGTAAATTAAAAAAAAGTCCTTAAAAACACTCAAATTAGCCTTGATTTACTTACAAACAAGCCATTTCTTGCTTCAAAACAAGATATCCACCATATCATGCAGGTGGACTCAATGCCAGTGAACAGTTCACAGATTGGACACAGGTCACTGCACTTTGTGAACACTGAATTTTCTAAACAGTAGAGGTCACACGTCACATACTGTGAACTTTTGGTCGAAACGGTACAGTACTTGAAATACTTTGGAATCCCAACTACTTGGACACAATGGATATCCCATCTTGGGAGTCCCAATTACCTGGATATCCCAACTACTTGGACACTTGGGAGTTGTCAGCAACTAGTTCCTCACAACATGAGGTACCAGGCATCATGACTTCCGACTTAGGTAAAGACAAGAATGATGAGGAAAAGAGAAGATGATATTGAGGACTAGGAGGTATTGACAAGATTGAAGCTAAGGACTAAGCTACAGCTACAACTACTATATATACTACTGTACAAGCCCTAGACCCATAACCCTATGCCCTGTACATACTGTAACAATGCATGAAACTATGAAGTACAACAGTATCAATGTCTGTAAGTGATAAGTGATTGTACATCAGCAAAAACTGTTTTGGGCCCAGGATGATCTAAGGTCACCTAGTCCTCTTAGGCAACCTGAGGCATCCTAGTTGGCCCAGGAAAAAGGGCAAAACTTTGGACACCTCAGGTATCCTAGTCATCCTAGGTGTCCTGGGGTATCCTGGGGCATCCTGAGGCATCCTGGGATAGAAATTTTATCCTAGGATGCCTCAGGATGCCCCAGGATGCCCCAGGATATCCCAGGATGTCCCAGGAGACCTAGGATGACTAGGATACCTGAGGTGTCCAAAGTTTTACCCTTTTTTCCTGGGCCAACTAGGATGCCTCAGGTTGCCTAAGAGGATTAGGTGGCATTAGATCCTCCTGGGCCCAAAACAGTTCTTTCTGATGTACATGTGTGTCCAGCACCAAATGCAGCATCCTAGCATGAGGTGTGATCAAAGTGATCAAAGGATGATTGGATGATCAAGACCTATGATCAAGGATCAAACAATCATACATGTGTTGATGAACTATAAAGAATGAAACATAAGTAAACAACACAGCCACATGCCTAAACGAGTGCATGCTTAACTAAGTGCCAAGATAAACAGAGACAAATAGAAGAAACAGATAGGTAATAGTCCATGTGGCATGAGACAAAATAAAGTGTTCATAACAGGAGTCCCAATTAATTGATCAATGTGGGAGTCTCCACCACTATCCTTAATCTCTAACCCCCGATACTTAACCACTTGCGGTTGGACCTTGGGAGTCCCAGCCACTATCTTGACCCTCAACCCTAACTATCACTATCTCAACTAGTACTAAGAACTTGGGGTTTGGCTTACATATATTGTTTACAGAGACAAACCCCCAGGCAAAAAAATTGATTCTACAGCAGCTTTGAGCAGGTTTCAGACCTCTGATATAATATCTACAATGTGTCTACTTTAAGGCTGTAAAATACTCAAGATACATACACTACATTATGCACCCAAAAAAAAATAAAACAATGAAAATTTACCAAAGAAATCAAAAAATATGGAGATGTAGCACAATTTGTTGGATTTGATTTTTGCCGAGTGCCGTTGCTCGCCACGGCTTCCAATTTGAAATTAGTATTTACTGTATATAAGCCTGTTTAGTACATCAATCCCCCATCCGTTTGCCTCCTGACTCCCACTACAAGGCTCAAACGGAATATATCCTTTGATGCTGCCTTTCTAGAGTGACACCGTACCCGTGTATCCCAACACAATTAAGGAGCTCTATAACCACGTATTTGTATGCCATATGGCCTCCAATGCTTGGCAGAGTGTGTATTATACAATGAGGGCAAAAAGTGGTGCTTCTGTATGTTATGTTCTATCTCCTCCTCTTCCCCCCTCATAATCCCACCTTCTTTTTCTTCATCCTATGATTGGGCTGCGAGCTCATAGAAAAGCAGTTAAGGATTAAGAACACATTCAGCAAGTTGGAAGAGAAATTGGGTTATGCATTGTGGGTCCATTCGGCGAGCACATGTGATATTTTTGCCTGGGGGTTTTGGGCACTTTTTCATGAACAGCAGTAATAACTTTATTTACATGTTAGATATGCTCAAAGAAATCTGAAAAAATTTGGGCATAATGCTAAAATGCACATAGCTTGGCTGCGAAAAAATATTTGCTTAAATCTTTCACCGGCCCAAGTTATTGTCCAATTTCTCCAAATTTTTTGCCTGGGGGTTTGCTTCTGTATATATTTATATTTCTATTATTATGCAGAACCAATTAATAAATATGAAAGTGAGTAGGCTACTTGGCAATCCCATGTCAGGACCCCAGACACCTGGGTGATCCCGGGTGGGCAAACCATGAATTTCTGTCTGGGATATTCCAGGGATCTGACCCCTCTTAGGACCAACCTTTGGGGCAAAAGTTGAGCCTAACAAGGTACTTTTTAGTATGTGACTGAAGTGGTAAAGTCTAAACTTAAGTATTTAGCCAGCTCTATCTTGTGCACCTGTGTTCCTCTCTTGGTTGACATGAAGTGATAGATGGAGTTGAAGAAACTGACATTCAAACAGAGAGCATCGGAGATAGCACCCAAAACAATGTCAGTGCTTCCTGCATGCATGCAAGTGTTAGGGTGGATGTCATTTTGGGATGCTCCATCTTTCAGGGCTCAACCTTTCATTCTACATGACCTACATAGAACCTTGTAGAACTTGGCCTCTACCTAGTACCAACCTGTACAGAATTATGTAGCTGCAGATATGCATTTCCACTCCAGTCACCTACTAGAAGATACCTACTTAGGCTTAACTTTTGCCTTCCAAGTTGGACCTAAGTAGGGGACCTAAGTAGGGGTAAGTGCCTGGCATATTTGTTGGAGGTCGAGTCTAGGAACGAGGACGGAACGGAAAAACCTCAGATGTTGAATGATATGGGAGTCAACAGCTGATATTAATTACCTAGGAACGAGAATGGAACGGAAAAACTAAGAAAGTATAAGTATGAGATCAAAGGTAATTAGCAAGAAGAAAAACATACCCTCAGATGTCAAATGATATGGGAGTCAACAGCTGAGGGAAAAGGGTGGGAATGAGAAGTATATAACTACTCAGTCACACGTGAAAAACGGACTATGCCAAAAAGAGGATGCGAAGTAGAAGGGCGCTAATCTGCCGTCCAACGCACCCCCAGCGGACAATGAGTAGAGTCCAAGAAGAGGAAAAATGTCATCATGAAACAAGACCAAGAGATAGGCAGTGTTAGTAATGTAGATCGGAAGGGAGGGACTTTGTAAAAATGTCAGCAATCATATCAAGAGTGGGACACCATATTGTAATGAAAGAACCGTTATCAAGTTCAGTACGGATGAAATGGTATTGTATGTCAATGTGTTTAGAACGTGCAGAAGCAGAATCAGAGTTTGCAATGAGGAGAGCACTTTGGTTATCAGAAGCAATTGGAAAAGGACAAGGAACTGGTAATTCAATAAGAGAAAGGAAAACATGGACCCATAACGCCTCCTTCAGTACATTCGTAAGACTCATATATTCCAATTCAGTCGACGATAGGGCAACCAACTTCTGCTTCATTGATGACCAAGAAATAAGCCCACCAAACATGAAGATTGCATATCCCGAAACAGATTTGTGATCGACGGCATCAGAACCCCAGTCGGAATCAGAGAGTGCCAGCATATCCTGAAGGAGGCGGAGCTGGTCCAGTAGCAAAATGCGAACATCACCCCCATACTGGAGAGACCAAGTACGCGTCTTCGCCAGGTAATGCAGGGTACCCTTCGCAGATGCAAGTTTGTACTCAGATGGCCTAGAATTGAACTGAGCAAGGTACATTACAGTGAAGGTGATGTCGGGATGAGTGCAAAGTGCAAGGAAAAGGAGGCACCCAACAAGGGCCTGGTAAATTTTTGTCGATGCTTCATCAAGTACTGGCAATGGATTGGTAACAGAGTTTCATGGTTTCCGGAGGGGTAAGTCGTTAGTCGTACAGTCCGTAAGTCCATAAGACTCCAACAACTCCTCAATGTAAACCTCCTGAGAAAGCCAAAGTTTGTGTGAGTTGGAAATTCGAATGCTGATATAGCAGGTGGCTTCTCCTTGATCGACAACTGTGAAATGAGTATTAATGGTTCGAATAAACCAGGCATAAAGAGGGATTGAGTTAGTTGAAACAAGTCCATCATCAATGTGGACTGGTATGAACATTGTCAATGGTTCTCCACTTGCCAGCAGAGGAACAGATGCATCAGGGGGCATTGTGAAACAACAGACAAAAACAGCGGCATCATTTCTGCAGCGGTGGAAGCCCATGGATTCGAGAGTAGATTGGAGCCGAGCATACCAAGCAGCCCCGGATTGGTGTAGACCATACAAAGCTCGACGGAGCCGGTAAACCCCCTGTGGGTTGTGGTCAGGGTATCCAGGAATCTGCGAGACATATACTTCCTCTTTCAACTCCGCATTCAGAAATGCCTGTTTGACGTCAAACAAAAATAATTCCCAATCGGCATAGGCGGTCCAGGCGAGGATGAGGCAGATGGAAACAATGCGCGCAACAGGAGCGTAAACCTTCCCATAGTCATCGGGATGTTGCGTCAAACCCTGCACGACAAGACGGGCTTTATATCTCCCCAAAGATCCATCAGTATTAAGTTTTCGGTCATACACAAACTTCATGTGAATAGCATGTCATCCCTTCGGCAGTGAATCATACCATTCAAACACCCCAAGCCCAAACAGTCCTTGAACTTCCTCCGCCTCCGCATCCAACCACAACTGCTTATCCGGTTGGCCCAGCATTTCCCTCCTAGTAGCGGGTGGCTTGTCTGCATTGTAAGGTCGGTGCTTCCTTGGATCTGTCGTTCGCTTGGATTTGGGATGTGGAGGTTCAGGTATGTTGGCTAGTGCAGCAAAATAGAAGTCAGAGTTGTCCTCAAGTGTGCAAATACCATCTTCAAGTAAGTCATGGGCAATGGTGTAAGAAGCAATGTCATTCTCCATAGAAGGTGAATGTTGGGGAAGGGAGGGTCCAGACTCTTCCTGTTGCTTCTTGATATGTTCATCGCAGATCCAAATACCATCCTGCCAGAGTTTGCCACGCTCCGTAGGTTTCAAATTGCGACGTGGACGAGGACCAGAGGGTTTAGGGTCCGCAGTCGCAGAACCCAATTCTCATAGAGAATGAGGTCCTCCCAGTTGTCCACATAAAGACTCGTTGAACACTACCTGGTCACTAAAATGATAACCACCATTCAGGTTGTGGACACGCCAACCAACCCGATTCTCCTCATAACCAACAAATATGCACTCAAGCATCTTGTCCCCAAATTTCCTCCTGAGCTCTTCCAGAACTTGTATCCAGGCCTGGCACCCCCATACTCAGAGGTGTGATAGGTCAGGTTTCCGGATGATGGACCATTTCGATAGGGCGTTTTGTCATTCCGTAATGTTTTTGTAGGAAGACGGAATCAAATATAAAGAGCAGTTCGTACAGCATCTTCCCAGAACTGCATGGACAGACCAGCGTGGACCATGAGTGTCATAGCATTGTTCTCAATGGTCCATACCCAATGCTCGGCTTCCCATTTTGCTGGTGCGAGTAAGCAGCAGTCTTCTGGACAGATATACCCTTGTTGCGGAAGTATTTCGAACTCTCCTCCCCATGGAATTCCATCACTCCATCCAGGCAAATATTCTGAGCTTTTTCACCTGTTTTGACCTCCCACTGGTTGATCGTTGTTTGGATAATTTTGTTTGCTTGATTTTTCTTTGCAAAACAACCACCACCAAGTGCAGAAGTGTAATTGTCCATGATAACATTAAAGTGTGTCGAGTGGTGGGTAGATTGCACTGGCATGGGTCTGCAGGTGTCAACAACGATCAGTTCGAGTGGGCGAGTCGCACGGTTTCCATGGTAAGGATAGGGAAAGTGGGGATGCTTGCCTTTAGGCATGAGTCGCACATGGCTTTCATCGCTTGTGCCATTCCATTGTCAAGACCTAGTACAGCGTTATCAGTGAGGACATTGTTGGCCGCTTGTTTTCCAATGTGGAGTAATCTCTTGTGGAATAGGTCACCGTTAGGAATGCGAGGCGTGAATGTAGCCATGGAAGAACGTAAGGAGGCCTGAGGGAACCTCTACAGTGTATGAGTAGGAAACTACCATCGTAGTAAGCAGAGACGATGTAGGAATATCTGCAGCAATGTGGAAGTGTGGTGTGCTCGGAATATAGACTTTGACCATGTCTTGAGCCATGTAAAGGCTGAACTTCTTCTCCAGTAATGCTCCCGTCAAGATAAGGTTCACAGGAGCATCGGGGGCATGCAAGCAATTGAACATTTCCAGTATCAGGAATTTGTCTGTACCCTTGATAGGAGACTTGAAGTAACAAGTACCGGAAGCACAAGCAGCAAGTTTCCCAGCATTGGCAGTTGTAACATCAGTAGCACCACCAGTATCATACATGAAGAAAAACTGTCTGTCCTTCACAATGTGGTTGGTGCACGCAGAATCGAGAAGTGTTGGAGCAGAGCCAATTATTGAGGCAAACACTATCGGATCACCTAACTCGATAGGACTGCAAGGTTTCAGGGTGGAGGTCAGTTGAGAGGGCAGAGAATGATTCAAAGGATCTAGCAGGGTAAGATTGACGGGTGATTATATTCGAAGCTCCCAATGGAGCCGAAGTTGTATCAAGAGGTACATCTGGTACAGTAGATGGTTCAGTAATACTCGCTATGCAGTAGTCACACGTGTACCAGGATTATTCTGACATTGGTTTGTGTTTGTGTTATTTGTGGTCATACCCTGCTTCAAATTGTTCGCAATTGTGTCCTTTCCACCCCCATTTGCACCACCATTTGCACCCCCATTTCCTCCCTCCATTTCCACCCCCATTTCCGCGGAAGCCACGGCGAGTTTTCCACCTTGATCCTGTTGCTGATTACGGTTATTATTTGTGTTGTTCGAGCAAGCTGTGAAAGAGCCCTTGGAAAGACTCTTGGCCTGAGTAAGTTTTATGGCAAAAGCATCGAACATTTCACGGGATGGTACAGAACCGGGTGCATCAAGGGCTTCTTGACATTTATCGGAGGCAATAGCGTAATGGTTGCCATTGGGGAAGTTTTGGATAAAGCGGGTGAGGATTGTGGGCTAAGGGATGTTGTAGTTATATCCCCGGAGCTGCGAGAGACCTGAAGACCAAAGTTGAATGAATTTGCCGATGTCACCATTGACAATTTGAGTGGATAAGATCTTGTCCTGAATGCGAAGACAGTTGGTGTAATCTGGTGCTGCCTGGCACCCAAGACGGAGGGCATCATACATCTCTCGTGCAGTCCGGCGACGTCCATTAGAATCTATGACCAGCCCCAAAAACCCACGAGCGTCATTGTGAAGATGTGCCATCAACACAGAGGAGGCCCATGCATTGTCCCTGTCCCAAATTCTCCTGGCCTCAATCTCCGTTGGATGTGGAATTGGAGAGAGGAGCAGCCTATACACAGGAGTGTTGTACTCCGTACGTTCAATGCCAGGAGCAGGTTCACTGCAAATGTGACCGATTACACCCCCATCAGCAAGTGCTTGAAGGACACTGTCATGCCAACAGGCCCAGTTCTGGCAATTACGAAGTTCAGCGTCATTGTCGATGGTGGACATGAATGCGCTGAGAATAGATGAAAAAAGTTTCACCTTAGCTTTGGAGGCCATCGGGTCTGGGTAGGCGTATCCGGCGTGGATAGCATTAGCAGGGGGAGGTTGGGAATAAGAGAAAGGGTTTATTGGAGCGAGTCCAGATTGGTCCTGTATTGGGTACGCATATTGCATGTAACCTGGGTGCACTGGCATTTGCTGCGCAACTCCAGGCAGGTGCACCGGTGGTTGGGGCGCAACTCCAGGATGCAATGCGTTCAGTATAGGATTTCCAGTAACCGGCGGTACAGAATGAGTGCGGAGGTCGAATTGACCAGCAATCGTAGCATCCTCACCTATGGTTGCTAGATGAGCGGTAGCATAGGGTTGGTAGGGTTGCGGATGCTGGATGCGAGGGTTGTACTGCTGTACCACCGCAGATGGGGGGCGACTTGGCACCTGGGGCTCCTGGTGGTCGGGCGGCTGCAGTAGGTACTGGTACGTATTAGCTTGATAAGGTAAGTGAATGTAAGGTGTCGGTGAAGGTACAAAGCTTGTAAGTGACATCGGACAAGATGAGCAAGAAATGTTAGAAGAAAAATCAGGTTCAGAAATAATTGGCGAGCGCACGGAAACGCGCATCAAAGCCAAGGATCGTTGAGAGCGCAATCGCTCAGACACAGTCGGGGGATGCAAAGGTGCAGAAGCAGAATAAGGCAAAGGTCGTGGAGTTGGATTCATGGGAGCAGTGACAGTAGGTACACGAGCGTGAGGAGTAATGGTGTTGCATAAAGGAGCAGGGTGAGTGGGAGTATGTACAGGAAGAGGAACGTTCTGTTGGAAAAAATTTGTACATTTGGTACTACATTCTGAAATGATTTGAAATGGATTGGGGAAAGGAAGATAAAAAAGGCATGGATGATTGAGTCTGATTCTGTATGTAAGCCGCTCGACCAGGATTGCCAACCATCTGTGGACGTGGAAAGTTGGACGCAGGTGTAGTATTGGGTTGTTGAGCAATCGAGGAATGATTTAGCGGAGCGGATATTGGGGTATTGTAAGCATCGGAAGCATTTCGTGTCAATCGATGGTATGGATTTTGTCCGTCAGGATCGTACCCATACGGACTGCCCGGAATGTCCATGTTCACGCATAAAAACAAGAAGCACAATTCCGTCGAAAAGACCCGAGTTTTGAGCTGTACGGTGATGTTAAACCGTTTTTTGTTCGCCAAAAAAGTTCCCAGAAAACCAGAGGTTTAAAGGCCCATAACCTGTTGGAGGTTGAGTCTAGGAACGAGAACGGAACGGAAAAACCTCAGATGTTGGACGATATGGGAGTCAACAGCTGATATTAATTACCTAGGAACAAGAATGGAACGGAAAAACTAAGAAAGTATAAGTACAAGATCAAAGGTAATTAGCAAGAAGAAAAACATACCCTCAGATGTCAAACGATATGGGAGTCAACAGCTGAGGGAAAAGGGTGGGAATGAGAAGTATATAACTACTCAGTCACACGTGAAAAACGGACTATGCCAAAAAGAGGATGCGAAGTAGAAGGGCGCTAATCTGCCATCCAACAATATTCCACCATGGTACTACCATGATGGTATTACCATGATATTATAATGGTGGTACTACCATGATATTACCATGGCTGGTAATACCATGGGTGGTATTGTACTAGTAGCTAATCTAATGGTTAGTACTGATAAGTTATTGCACTAGTATCGAATCTTGGATTATTCTACTGAACAACCCCATTGATCCGAAACAACCCTTCTGGCAACCTCTTTGTATCTCGTGATCGGCGGTCACACCGGATTGTGACCGGGATGTAACTTTGACATGTATGCTGTCTGCGTCCATTGGGTTGATGCTGTGCCATCCTTCACCCTCCTCTTCAACCTACCAACATGCTCACAAAGCCGGAACCTTTTCAGTTGTACTTGGCCAGTACTCAGGAGGACAAAGAAGAGTAGCAGTGGAAATTGGTATGGGTAATAGGTGCACTTTTCTTTCTTGCAAGATACCCTTGGACTCACCAGCTTTTCTATATGCCAGATACTGCTCCACTCAATATTGCCGTGGAACATAGTCCCTTGAATTGAAACACAAATTCATCACTCAAATAATCCTTGGACAACAGCAAACCCACTGCCAGGGTGGCGGGCACATGTCTTGGTGTGTTCATGGTGTTGCGTAGTGCTGCCGCGGTGCAGTTCATGAACCTTGTGAACCCGGTTCAAACCCGAACCCCACCCAAGGTTCAGGTTCACTTGGCTGAAGATTCAAGAACCGAACATTTAGGTGCAGGTTCAGGTTCAGAAATTTTTGGAAGGTTCGCACCTGCACCAAACCTCCGAACCTCAGTTGTCTTAAACCATCATTTTTCCTGCGTTTTGTATGAGAAAAGGGGCCAAAGTGTAATATATCAACCTTCAAATCTATAAACGGTAGATTGACTACAAATTAAACCATTAAGGTATTTATTATGCTTGGGAAATTTTACCTAAGCCTTGATCCCCAACTTGTTCACTCTTACAGAGTCTTATCTTGACAATCGGTTGGTTACTTTCTCTGCAAAACAGATAGTGGCACATTGTTGGAGTAAAATTCACAACATGTAACAAATTAAAAGCCACATACAAGTGATCCTGGGCCTCAGTGCACAGTTATAAAAAATTTGGGTTCGAACCTGTTTGAACCTGCACCGAACCCCGAACCTAGGTTCAAGGTGCAGGTTCAAGAAATTGTGAACCGCACCTGAGGTTCGGGTTCAAGGTTCGGAAATTTTTGCCTGAACCTGCACCGAACCGCACCGCGGCAGCACTAGTGTTGCGTGGTTCATGACACTTGGTCCCAGATGCATGTGGCCATCTTATTCTCAGTATACCATTCACGTTCTTAACAGCTATTCTATATTCTCGATAGCTCCAATACACTTAGACTTAAGAGTTTTCTGCTGTAACCCGTTGCAACACCGGTGTCACTGTCACCGTTACGCCGGAATTTCAAGGGTTGTTGAGTAGAATTATCTGTTAATCTGATTGTTATACTAGTACTAAGAAATTGTTGTACTAGTAACTAATGGTTAGCATTACTTATAAGCTGGTACACCAGTAACTAATGTAATGGTTAGTAAACCTAATAAGTTGGTATACTAGTACAACTATTAGATTAGTTACTACTGCAACTTATTGGTACTATTATAACCATTAGATTAGTTACTAGTACCAATTATTGGTGATACCAACTAAGAGCTACAACTGTGCATCAGCAAAACCTGTATTTTGCTGGAGAAAACCCATTCATTTGGGACATCTCTGGAGCAAGGTACCCTATTCCAGAGACCTCTGGAGAGCTCTGGAGAAAATTGACAGTTTTTTTTGACAGCTGTCAAGCTCCAGAGATCTCCAGAGACCTCCAGCAAAAATACAGGTTTTGCTGATGTGACTTAGTACTATATGTATTGGTTCTAATACCAGTACTAGTAAAGTATGACATTACTTATGCACATGTAGCTACATCTATCAGCACTGATGGTTGCTTATTTTACCAAAGAAATGTCAGGAATTGAGATTTATAAATGAGGCCTTAGGGGTTAGGATTAGGGGTTAGGGTTAAAGGTTAGATGGGTAACAATAGACAATACCACCCATGGTACTACCACTCATGGTATTACCACCCATGTAATATCATGGTAGTATCATGGTAATAACATCATGGTAGTACCATGGTAATACCATCCTTGGTCTTACCATGGTGGAATATGGCAGGCATTTACCCCTACTTAAGTCCAACTTAGAAGGCAAAAGTTAAGCCTAAGTAGGTATCTTTTAGTAGGTGACTGAAGTGGCATTTCCAAATGCAAGCAGCCCAGAACCAAGCACCCAGCATTCTGGGCCTTTATGCTAGCAGCTGACAATAGAGGGGATGATGTTGACTGCACAGTCTTCCATCCATATCTAGCTTGGCATCTTAAACTTCTTTAGGCTTGGGATCAAGTGTCACAAAAAAGAATTGTAAGTAAAAAGTGTGCGCATTGAATGCAGAGATGCACATTGTTCACAATTAGCTGGTTGTCCAGGCAGTGGTGGGGAACTTTCTGGGAAGAAATTGCAAGTGCAAGCACAGGCTGGGTAGGGCAATAATTGATTTGAAAGTGTAATCTGCGTATCTTCTGCGTATCTATTGTTTGAGCTCTCACAACGATTTTTCGAGAAGAAAATGAGATATTGCGGGTGTAGATTGAGCGGAGCTTTAAGTAGGCAGATAAACGGCTACGACGTATACCTTATCTATGTCTCACATGTGCCATGAGCCCTGACATATGCACGTTCATTTAGGTTCGTGAACATTTGTGTCCATTTGAACTATGGCACAGCCATCTCGGACGAGAAATGGTAAAAAGAACACCATCAACAACATCAAGATGAGATATGTAGAGTCACGACAAGATCAGGGCGCTCGTCCAGTAGATGGGCTTGTGAAAACTGGCACGGACTAAATATAATTCTTCTTGATAAATTATTAGTGCTCAGAGACCGGAAGCTCACAATTCTCTTTCGGAACATCTCATCAGTTTCTGGTGCAGAATATGATGTACTTGAAACGTGAGAATTAGGTCGGAAGTTTATAGTTCTGGAACGATACGTGTTGACATAATGTGCGAGTCAGAGAAGTTGGAGCATCCTGCAGGTCCGATTATATCCCGAGGTTATAGCCCCGAGATACAAGATGGGGAACACCTGCACAGCAAAGCTCATGAGCGTCATTTATGGCGGTTATTAATGCAGTTGTATGCAATGCTACCTTGAATTTTCTTGTACCAACAACGATAGCATGAGACTGCCAACAAGAACGTCTTGCCACGCGGTTTTACTCTTCGCTCTGAGTGTCATCTCGGTCATCTGCTCGCAAATACTTCTGAGGCTGGTTGTAGAGAGCTTTGACCGCCAGTCCTTTCAGCGCCAGACATCCATGCCGGAGAAGATGTATTGTCAGTAAGCTTTGAAGTGGCATCCGCCTTTATGTATATCCTCACGTCCCTGAATTATAGCGTATGAAGGAGATGACTTTCCCGCAGACCTCCCTTTGGACCTTGGGGATCCAGTGGAGATTTTCGTCGAGGAAAGCTCTCACTATGCAATAACGGGTTCCGACGCGAAAACAGAATGGGCATACCACTTGCCATACAGTCGCGGTGGTGTTGTCCGCCTGGGTTCTCATAACCGGGCTATGTATGTTGCGATTATCCACCAAGTCCACTGTATACAGCGCTGGAGAACCGAGCTTGCGAACGAGGGCTCGCCGGACTGGGGTCACACTCAGCACTGCTTGAATTATCTTCGAGAGTGGATCTTATGCCAAAGTGACCAGACGCTCGAGCCGGGAGACTTTGTATTGCGTAACTTCTCTACAGCAAGGGAGGGCGCTACACACAAGTGTCGCAATTGGAGTAGAGTATACGAATACATGACTGAAGGATGGCTGAAATGGAACCGTTATATAATTGCACATGATGTCCCAAGTAAGTGATTCTGACTGACCGCTATTGTCGTCAATGCTGATAACTTATGGGATATACACAGTGGAGCTCGGCGGCAACGGAACTGGAATTACCCACAGCTGATATGTCTTGCTGGAAAGAGTACTTAGTACAACGGAAAGCCACTCTAACTATTTTTCCAGTATAGAAATTGCGCAGCATAATCTAATGAAAAACAAAGTTCTTCCTGAAATTCTGGGCCAATGCTTAATGTCCTAGGCTCTTAGTGCTTTAACTCAGCTAGAGGCATTATTCCTCGCTTTAATTTTGAGAACTGATTCGAAACCTACTTCACTGATGTCAAGACCAGTGGTACTTCTCAATTCAAATATCATCGCTTACATCCCATCAATAACTCGGGAACATCAAGTTTGATAAATCTTTCCAAATTTCATCTCACACTCATTAAATTGGAGGTCCTCGGGCTTTTCGTTGTGTAATAAATAGTTTCAACCTTTAGAATTCTGCTTTGATTGTTTACACAGGCTTAGTACGTTCGAATCGATTCCTGCGTCTCCATACGTGATTTTCTAACACAGCATTCGTAACTTCCGAATCAATGGTTGTACAGAAACATTAGCCATTCCCTTGCCCCTCTTCTCGGATACTATGGATGCTCTAAATAGCTTATTAGAAACAATTAAGTAGGATTCGCTTTGCATATTTGCTCACTAGGCAATGGGACAGACGTGGTTGGATGCTTCTAGTCATTTATTCACCAATAAAAATTGCGGGAGCAGGTGCAGCATCCAGAATGGCAGCTGCAAAAAAAACCACACATCAGACATACTCTGGAAACTAGCAGAGTAAAATGAGACCCTGACCATCAACTTCATCCTTAGGAGCAACTGCGCCATTGGCAAATTGGAATATTGTGAAGAATGCCAGTATGTACGATGGTGCGAGAATGAACTTCATCTTGGGTATGTTTCTGGAAAAAAAACAGATTTTTGTTTGCAGCTCAGGCGTGGATTTTATATCAGCGACGTTTTCCATTTTTATGATAGATTCATGGGAAGGCCATCATAACTAAGGCTGTATTGATTGACCCACTTGTTTCGGCTCGTAAGTTAAACACAAAAAAACAGGTCAATTCAAGGTGCCTGAACATATCTCGTATTTCGTAGCTCCGCAAGGTGAGGTAGAGGTGAAATCGAGATGCCTTTACTCCATGAAGGTTGATGACCTTGTCAGGGTAACTCGAGCTAATGTTCTAAATATGGATACGGCCTAGCATGACTCATCAGAGATTGCATCGAAGTCTTGAGCTTAGAGTTGAGTATACAAAAATAAGATAAAATTGAGCGCCCACCTCGGCATCAGCGGCACTACAGCTCTTTCCTTCTCCCATAATGAATGTCATCCGATGTGAATTTCGTTGTGTGTAAACAGTAAAGTTTTTGTTCAATGCAATGAGTCATTCTCATTGGACGCTTGTATATACCAGTAAGTATTCTGAGAGAGTTAGGACGATACTGATGGGTGTGAAGCATGGTCGAGGACCAAACAGGAAGGTATAGGAGTGCGACAAGGAGGGACTGGAAGACTGCTAATTGAGCTGGACGATTTCTTATGTGGGATGTGAACGCCTACTGGAGGACGAGCTGCAACCATACTCCTGGGAGCTTTGACAAGTCACGACAATGCTGTCGTTCAAGGTCGACACTGGGGGATTTGCTGGCTCACGTCATCTGAGGTGATGAAATGGAATTGAGCACTCAAAACACGCTCAGGATACGAGACTGTGGGACTAGGATTGTAGGACAACACTGAGCTTAAAGAAGGGCCTGTCGCTCGGTGCTTCTGGATTATAGCATTGGTCAAGTTTAGACCTTTCGAGTCCGCCGTAAACGAGTCTGTTGTAAAGCGCTGAACGTCTCCCCAGTGCTGAAGCTTTTCATATCCCCTTTCTGATATCCGTTTATTGACTTTGCCTCAAAGGCGGGTAAGGACCCTATAGAAGAAGGGCATTTTACATTATGGGAGAAGGAAAGAGCTGTAGTACCGCTGGAGCCGCTTGGCCGCTGATGCCGAGGTAGGCGCTCAGTTTTATCTTATTTTTGTATTCCGCAGACCAATGAAAAGCACTGTAACGGAAATATTTACAGTATGTATTACAATTTGCATAAGGACTCAGATGAACAATTGCTTGCCTATCATGGAACCGAGTTGAGGTAAGGTAAGCTCAACGTTCAAGGTACTTCTACGGTTCTACCTTGCGGCAGCATTCTTCGTAGCAACCAGGTTTCCATGTATTTTATTTTTAGTACAAGATATATACACTCTATTTACGACGAGATAAAAGGTGCTATCGAGCACGAAACCTGCACAGCGAGTAAAGAATAGCATAGATCCAGGATGCGTCAGTATCAATCACTGGAAGTTAGAGGTGAGAGACTTAGTCCATTCCAAAAATGGATGTGTATTTGCATATGCCAGTGGTACTGCGCAAGTTGCAGAAAACATACTTCACTGATACAACCAGCGGTACTTCTTAATCCAAATATCATCGCTTACATCCCATCAATAACTCGGGAACATCTTTGATAATATCTTTCCAAATTTCAGTCTGACACTCATTAAATTGGAGGTCTTCGGGCTTTTCGTTGTGTAATAAATGGTTTCAACTTTCAGAGTTCAGCTTTGATTGTAATTTGTTTACATAGACTTAGTTACGTTTGGATCCTGAGTCTCCATGCGTGAGTTTCCAGCACATCATCCGTAACTTCCGAATCAGCGGTAGGACAGAAACATTAGCCATTCCCTTGCCCCTTTTCCCGGATACTAGGGATGCTCTAAAAAGCTTTTAATAGAAACAATCAAGTCGGATTCACTTTGTATGTTGGCTCACCATATAATGGGACAGACATGGCTGGACGTATGTAATGATTTATGCAAGGCCAATGAACGCTGCGGGTGCAGGCTCAGCATCCAGAATGGCAGCTGCAAACCAAGCCACATATCAGATATATTCTGAGACCCAGCAGAGTACCATGAGATGTAAATGGCTGACCATCAGCTTCATCATCAGGAGTAACTGTGCCGTTAGCAAATTGGAAGATTGTAAAGAATGCTAGTATGATCGAGGATGCGAGAGTGAGCTTCATCTTGGAGATGTTTCTGGGAAAGAATGGGTTTTTGTTTGCAGCTCAGGCGTGGACTTTATATCAGCAACACTTTCCATTGTTGTGATAGGTTCATGGACAGGTAAAAGGTGCTGTCATGGTCCATCAGCAAAACCTGTATCTTGGCCAATACATTCTGGAGCAAGGGTACCCTCTCCAGAGATCTAGAACTCAGAGCACTCAGAGCCATTCAATCGCCTTTGGACAGGTTTGACAGCTGTCAAAAAGCGATTGGATGGTTCTCAGAGCTCTGAGTCTCTGGAGCTCTCTGGAGACCCTTGCTCCAGTGTATTAAGATGTCTTATCAACCATCCAGGTTTTGCTGATGGCCTCCCACACCACGAAACCTGCACAGCGAGCCAAGAATAGTATGCATCCGGGATGCCTCGGCCGCAATCACCGGTTAGAGGTGAGAGACTTAGCCCATTCCCAAAATCGATGTGTATTTCTATATACCAGTGATACCGTGAATGTTGCAGAAAACCTCATTCACTGATATCAAGACTAGTGGTACCTCTTAATCCAAATATCATCGCTTACATCCGATCAATAACTCAGGAACGTCTTTCTTTAGATTACTCTATGACTACTTAGTGCCTGCATCAACTTTATTTTGACTAACAAAGCAAAAGAAGAAGAATCCAGACACCATTCGACCATGACTGAGAATATTGACGTACTACTGGATTTACTTTACTAAGATGGCTGTAATGAAATAGATGTCCTCAAATGACAGGAATGTAATAATAGTAGCTAGAGCCAAAGTAGAGCACTGGCAACGTCCTACAGTACCTATTTTACACGCATTTGCTTCAAGCTCGCCTGATTAACCTCTAGCGCCGAGTACAGCTGTCGCCAGTCCTGACACTCATATGTTAACGGAAAGACCTCAACATGAGGCTTCCCAGCGCAATACTCCAAAGCAACGTCCGAACGGCAGAGTACCATCTGCCGCAAGTAATTCATGCAGTGCTGCGTAAGTTCGAGTGGCTCAACAGGGTTTTCTGAGCCCCGCACTCGAACAATGTCTTTGCGTATGATGTCAAGGCAGCGGAGTTGGTGGAACATAGATGGAGTAAAGGGGTCATGGTTCTCTCCCAGATAAACTACTCCCCCATTCGGTGCCAAAGCTGCCCACTCTTCGTCGGCTCTTTGCCCTTGGATTTGATAGTGACTTGTCTCCTCAAAAGAGAGGATGACGGAGCCCAAATCTCCGATATTCCATGTCATACTTGGGTTAACGCCTGTATGCGCTAAAAAAAAAAGGTTGTTAGTTGACTGGGAATCTCAGTAGAGAAAGTCAGAAAAATAACCTTTAGGCTCAATTGAGGTAGTCGTATATGGAACCATCCTCAGAACTAGCCAGGTGTAAGAGATCTTTATACAAATGAGGAGAAATCCCAAGAAAAAGAGAAGGTTGCTTGGTTTGCGAGACATGAAAGGCAATTGATCACTAGGCCACCCTCCGTCAGGGCTTAAGGCTCAAATGTCGCTATCTATATTTATACCAAGTAAGCACTCCGAAGAACAGAATGAGCCATTGACTCAGGTGGGAGCTATTTCGGCAAGTTCAACACCTCAAAATACTTAACACGGCTACGGGTATCAATGTCCGATGGAATGATAATCATGATTCGATATAGCACCGGCACTCATGGAGAGCCGAATTTAAGTTACCACTCGCATCCATGCCATAAGCTTATATCCGCAATCCGAAGAGCCTCATCTTGTCACACCTTCGATAAATATGCCTCATTCGGACTGAGAATACTTAAAAAGGACATACAGATAGGTTTTCAGAGTAATTCGGTTTCGGATCAGCTGAAGCTGATTACTTCAGGTCCAGGCGGCTGAAAATATTGTTTTGGAATTTGTCGATAGGTCTGGATTTTTCTCCTCTCTAAGTACTAAGAAATAATTATTGGCGGTGTGCATAACCATAAGAATTGGCTAATCGGTAATACATTGATTACGGCTCCCTCATGACGTTAGTCATGTATTTAAAAGTGAAAGCTCTCGCACACTTGTACTTACGCTACAAAAGCGACCGAATTTCGAGGTCGCCTTCCGCTATCAACTACTATGTCAGTATTCAAACCAGCCCCTGAACCTGAGACGAAGCTTGGTGTGTATCGAGTGCTTTCCCCTCGTGCAGGTGTGAGGGTTTCGCCGATATGTCTTGGGGGAAATAGTATTGGTGACCAATGGAATGAGGCGAGTTCTCGTCGTTATTTAGGAGTAAGATCTGACTTTTTTCTCAGATGTTAGGGAGCATGGACAAAGAGAGCAGCTTCGAGCTACTCGATGCTTACTATGACATGGGCGGTAACTTTATCGATACAGCGAATAACTAGTGCGTTGACGGATCTCTCGCCGTTTATTTTACTGGTTTACGCATATCTGGCAGTCAGGATGAATCATCGGAGCAGTTCATCGGCGAATGGATGGAAAAGCGAGGAAACCGTGATCAATTGGTTATTGCCACCAAGGCAAGTCCATTCATCGATTGATTTCCTTCCTCCGTGTTCACATTACTATCGTAGTACACAAGCGATTTTAAAAAACATGATACTTCCATCAAACAATCGGTCAATTACGTCGGAAACAACGCCAAATCCTTGCGCCTCAGTGTAGAGGCGAGTTTGCAAAAGCTGCGCACCGACTATATTGACATCTTGTACGTGCACTGGTGGGACTTTGATACCAGTATAGAGGAGGTAATGGATAGCTTGCATCATTTAGTCGCCTTGGGAAAAATAGTTTATTTGGTGTGTTCAGTTCATCTTATTATTATGACCGTTAGTTCGAACTGACTGATCCATTCTTTAGGGAATCTCCGATACCCCCGCCTGGATTGTCGCAAGCGCAAATACCTACGCCAAGGCTCACGGAAAGACTCCCTTCGTGATCTATCAGGGTAGATGGAATATTATGGATCGTTCGTTTGAGCGGGATATTATTCCCATGGCGCGGACCTTTGGTTAGTACCATCCTACGATCCAAAGCTCCTTCCTAGTCTCAGTTTGATTTCTACAGGCATGGCGCTTTCCCCCTGGTCGGTCCTGGCGGGTGGGAAGATTCGCACAGATGCAGAAGAGGAAAAGCGTCGCACTACAGGTGAAAATGGCCGCTCGATGACCGGGAGCTGGGAACGAAGTGACGACCAGGTCAAAATGAGCCATGCGTTGGAAAAGATGGCAAAGGATATCGGTGCGAAGAGTATCACGGCGAGTACGTTTAATACTTTTGTGGTTGTTTGGCCTAGTTAATTGACTCTTTGTTCCAGTCGCTATTGCCTACGTGATGCAGAAAACCTCATATGTTTTCCCCATCATCGGTGGACGTAAAGTTGAACATCTCATGGATAATCTCGAGGCGCTGAGCATTTCTCTTACTACCAAGCAAATAAAAGAGCTGGAGAGCATCATTCCGTTTGATGTCGGGTTCCCAACTAATCTCATCGTGAGTCGGTCTATGCATTGTCCATATTAGATACTAATTCTCATACGAGGGTGACGGAAGCGAGCCTAGCTTCATGTTAAAAGCCACTGCCAAGACTCTGAGAATGCCCTATCCGAAAGCATTGGGGCCATAAGGTTGTGCAAAGGATACATACGCTGAGAAAAAGTGATCATTAATGGTGTAGAGTCAATCTATCGTACGTGCTCACTTGTTCCATGACTTTGTTGTTGGCATGAATGAATCGTGGTATACATATACATACGTGAATGAAAAGACGTGCATCATCAGATGGAACAGTGAATTCACGAATTAGTGCTCCACAATTGTCTTTAAAGCTATTGTCTTTATTGTTGGTTTCATCAGTTTCTTGTGCAGAATGTGATGCACTTGAAACATGAGAGTACTTTAGCTGGAAAGCAGAACGGAACTTCGAAAATTGATAGTTTCCGTATAACGGAACAATGCGAATTGTCATAGCTGGAAAGGAAGGCAACGAAACGGAAAATCGATAGCGGAATGATGCGAGTTGTCATAATGTGCGAGCCAGGTTACTTAGTTGGAAGTTGGAGTATCTTGCTGGGAAATATGGTTCGATCAAACGTCCCAAGATTAAACTAAAAATGCGAATAGGAACGGAGCATGAATGATGGGGACAAAGCG
Organism: Gymnopus androsaceus JB14; assembly: GCA_009733575.1. Classification (NCBI taxonomy): domain Eukaryota; kingdom Fungi; phylum Basidiomycota; class Agaricomycetes; order Agaricales; family Omphalotaceae; genus Gymnopus; species Gymnopus androsaceus. Next base: position 24,557 of record ML769721.1, on the reverse strand, counting down.
CATACTTTACGGTGGTTAGAATACACCGTACACTTGGGAGTCCCTGACTACCTAGCGTTTCACAGCGTAAGCAGTTTTCCTCCTCTCACTCACCAGCAACGAAAGCATGAGGCTGCCAACGAGAACGTCTTTCCACGCGGCTTTACTCTTCGCTCTAAGTGTCATCTCAGTCATCTGCTCGCAAATACTTCTGAGGTTGGTTGTAGAGAGCTTTGACCGCCAGTCCCTTCAGCGCCTGACATCCATGCCGGAGAAGATGTATGGTCAGTAAGCTTTGAAGTGGTATCCGCCTTTGTGTATCCTCACATCCCTACAATGTAGCGTATGGATATGACTTTCCCGCAGACCTCCCATTGAACCTTGGGGATCCAGTGGAGATTGTCGTCGAGGAGAGCTCACACTATTCAATAATGGGTCCCGACGCGAAAACAGAATGGGAAAACCACTTGCCATACAGCTACGGCGTTGTGCTCCTCATAGGGCCACATAACCGAGCTCTGTATGTCACAGTTGCGGTTATCCATCAAGTTCACTGTATACAGCGATGGAGATCTGAGCTTGCAAATGAGGGCTCGCCGGACTGGCATCATACTCAGCACTGCTTGAATTATCTTCGAGAGTGGATCTTATGCCAAAGTGACCAGACGCTCGAGCCGGGAGACTTTGCATTGCGTAATTTCTCTACGGCGAGGGAGGGCGCTACACACATATGTCGCGACTGGAGGACAGTATATGATTATATGACGGAAGGTGGGTTGAAATGGAAGTTATGGGACCATTTTATAATTGCAAATGATGTTTCAAGTGAGTGAGTTGTACTAACTACTATTGTCTTTATGCTGATAACTTTTGGTCTACTACGCAGTGGATAACAACGGGAATGGTAGTAAAAGTACCCGCAGTTGATTTACTTTGCTCGCCAAAGTCTCTCAACATTCTCTCGGTCATTTTCGATCGTTCCAGAACTGTGGACAGATTCCCTTACAGCGGGCCAGAAGCTCAGGTAATCCCAATTGTCTCAATAACAGTGTCTTTACTGTACCATTTCAAGCTCTATGACTTCCTGGCTCTTGCCAGACATGTGTATGTATACGTCTAGCGGGAAATGTGTATGCATTTGAGGGCTGAAGTCAGTCCATTCATCTGTCTACAGACCAACTCCATGTCTCAACAGACCCTGTATCTGTGATGTGCAATGATTAGAAAGTCTAGGAGTGTACATATCAAGCAAGGCATGTACATTAAAGACTAGTGATATTGCCATACTGGCAGGTCCAAGTCCTTACTTTACATGGTATGGTTTAGAATATACTGTACAGTTTCAAATTTGAGGTTCAGTAATGCATCACGTGTGGCACTGAACTGGGGCATTTTTGATCTTCATAATGCATCACACTGGCCTCTGAACTTGTATTTTTTGGTGCTTATGAGGTAAATTTTGCAGCGGCTTTGCTGGCCACTATAAATTGAACTGAGTTCAGGTTCGTAACGCCACCTGCTGGCGGCTGAAACATGAACTCAATGGGCTCAAGCGGTAACACATAACATTGGCTGCACTTAAATTTGAAACTATACAGTAATATGATATATTATACTGGCTATGATAGGGATGTATTGGGCTGGCCGATTTTGCCAGTGGCAGAGGCAAAATTTGCAAAGTTTTACAGCAAATTTTGTATGGCGTGACACAGTTTAGAGGTAACTCTATGGAGCCAAATTTGCTGTACATTATGGCAAAATTTGGAGCAGCAAAATTTGTTGCCCCAAAACATCCCTAATACAGAATATACAGAAGCAAACCCAGAAGCAAAACATGTGATATTTTTGCTTGCAGAGCACCACTTGACCCCGTAATTTTTTCGTAACAAGTATTTGAGTGTGCTCTGACCCAGATGTACCATACTGGAACCAAAGAAATCTACATAATATGTTGTCAAAAATTAAATATGGCTCTTTAGGCCAAAAAGCATTTTTTTTTGGTTAAGATGGGCCTGTTACAGTGAAAACCCAGTGCTATATGCACTTGAATATACCCAACAATCATGATAAATATGTGAGAGTAGGCTCCCATAAACAAAACAGCAGGTTTCCTATAGTGCATTGCCTCAGACCATATGTTTCGGATGGGGGTTTTCAATACTTTTTGAGAAAGGAGCAGAACTTTCTTTACAGATATGCTGGACACCATTTAAAAAATCTGGAAAATTCATAATCTGTTTCACTGACATATCTTCAACCATGAACGAAAAAAGAATCAAGAAAATCTATCAATATTTGCATTCTGTGTGTCTAATTTGTAATTTTGTTTCAGATCAGGGTTGCTTCTGTAACTTCTTCAGGGACTACCTCTTGAATTCTGTTAAATTGCAATCTCAGGAGTACTACTGTATAGTTTTGAATTTAAGTTTGGCCAATGTTATGTGTTACGGCTTGAGCCCATTGAGTTCATGGTTCAGCCGCCAGCAGGCAGCGTTACAAACCTGAACTCAGTTCAATTCATAGTGGCCGGCAAAGCCGCTGCAAAATTTACCTCATAAGCACTGAAAAATACAAGTTCAGAGGCCAGTGTGATGCGTTACAAAGATCAAAAATGCCCCAGTTCAGTGCCACGCATGATGCATTACTGAACTTAAATTCAAAACTGTACAGTATAATACATAAAATGGCCACATATAATAATATGCAGCCATGTTATATGTACTATAGTCACACAGACCTAATGAATGCCTTATTTTGAACCAATCAATTCTGTGATTACAATGAATCAAAGCTTACAATATTACATCTTTGGGCAATCAATATTGCTTTTAAGGATATTTAGTGCATACATATACTGCTAGGAGGTTGCATTAGGCATTATACACCAATCTCCGAGAAAAAACCAATAATACATCCATTCATTCAGATGATAACATCAAGTCCTTGCAGGTGTTTATAAGGATACCCTGGGGATACTCAGGAATACCCTAGAAATAACCAGGATACCCTAGGAATACCCATGATGTCAGCAAAAATAGTCTGTGCCTAGGCCACCTAGGGTAACCTTATAGGCTTACCTAGAATGACCTAGGAAACCTGAGCAACCTAGGTGACCTGGGTGACCCAGGAGTCCCTCAAATCCTAGGATAAACTAAAGCAACCTAAGAGTCTGGTGGTGGCCTACAGTGATGGCGGTTAATGATGAACCACCTGGCAATTCAATTCAATTCAATAAGCCATGTGGGTGGTTCATCATTAACCACCGTCACTGTAAGCACAACCTGAGTGCAACCTGAGTTCAACCTGATTGTAACTTGAGGTAACCCTAATCCCACTCCTAACCTAGTAATAGCAGGGGCAAGCTCCCACACCCCCATTTTTATCCTTAACCCCTTACCCTAACCCCAACCCCTAACCACTGACCTATGTGAACTCAAGGTTTGGCAATGTTTTGCTTTTTCAGGTAAACCTAGTTAACCCTAATACTGATATTTGTCAAATATTTTCCAATATTTTTCACTTTTTTTTTTTGAATATTTACCAAACATTTTGTGATATTTTCTCTGTTTTTGACAAATATTTTGCATTCTTCCCTGCCTTCTCCTGATCCTGCTGCTCCCAATGCTTCCCTTCCAGCTCCAACCTCCACTGTCCCCCCCGTTTCCTGGCAGACTGCAACTTCTGCTGAAATTGATGAGGCATTAAAGTCTGTCTTCCAGCTCGGTGGCCATTTTGACGTCGATGTGCTGGATGACAAGTGGCACCAGATTGCCAAGCAACTGAATCATTGCATTTGCTGTGAGGGTAAATCCGAGTTGTGTAGCGCTGCAAGTGGCACCAAGTTGGTATGCAATGCCTGTCAGCGGGCCCACAAGGGCTGCTTGTTGGGCATTGCTTATCGATATCATCTGTTTGCCAAGTGATGTTTCGATTTCTCGTTTGGCCCTGCTCCTGACTCAAATTTCTCTTAGTCAATTCCATGCTCCTCTTAGTTGGGCTAGGCAGGAGTTCGAATCTTGGATGGCTTGTTTGAATCCTTGATCCTATAACTCCTATTGCCAGTCCTCCCCCTTCTTCACCAGTCTCAAGGAGGCCATCCGACATGTTCCTCCTCCTTCTGCAGAGTGAGTTGGTCCTCTGGGTCGTGGTTGTATTGTTAAATCATCAACCTCTCAATCTTCTCCCTCCCAACCCCAGTCCCATTGTCCTGTTAGTACTCTCGGTTCACCTTACGAGCCCCGCAGTTCTCCCTGCAAACTCAGTCATATAACTTGGTTTGCCGTGGCCCAACCTCCCGTCGTTCCCTCATCCACCGCTCCCATGCCTTCCCCTCTTCCTCCCACCAGGGTACAGGTCGCATCCCTCCACCTGCACAACATCATGTTCCCCTTGTCCCTCTGTGTGTCAGTAACACAGTTATCCCTCCTGGGTCAGATCTGGCCCAAGAGTTGGAGGCTTTCAAGGCTATGGAGGCTCAAGTTGCTGCCACAAACCAGGCCCTTTTCTTCAAACAGCAGGGAGATGCTCATCTTGCTGTGGCTAAGACTAAGCCAGCTGGTTCATTAGCAGTATTAAAATAAACCCCGACAAGTTCTCGGAGGTGTATTTTAATATTTGTAACAAGTTGTCAGCACAGCTTTTACCTAGAAAAGAAATATCAATACAGAGAGAACAAGAGCCCATGGGAAAAATGGACACTTTTCCCATGCTTGTGTAGGTCACCTGCACCCAGCCCTAGCCCTACCTTACATCCTAACCCTAACCCTGATTAATTTTAACTGTGGGGGCAAGCCCCCACACCCCCATTATTATCCTCAACCCCTAAACCCTAACCACCCTAACCCTAAACTATGTTCACTGTTTGTTTGGCACTGTTTTGATCAGGTCTCTATGTTAGCGTAAGCACTTTGTGCTTACCCTAATGAGACCTGACCAAAACAGTGCTTATTACTATATTTGGTCATAATCCTAATTTTAGATTAGGATTAAGCGGAGGCACCACTGGAAAGAGGGAGAAAAATAAAGGGGTGTAGCCATTTCCGTTTTTTCCCACAGCCACTGGTTCCCGAGATATGGTCCCATCTTATCATACTATGGTTAGGGTTCCCTGGGCATATTTGGCTGGTTGACAACTTGTTGCTAGTATTGAAATATGCCTCCGAGAACTCGTAGGGGTTTATTTTAATACCACTATAGCCTCTGGTGACTAAGCATTGCTTGGAGGCAGAGCAGCACTGTAAGAAGCAAAGGGTCCAAGGGTAGTCAGGCAGCATTGGCAGGAGAGTATGCAGGAAAAGGAGCAGGATGAGAAGGCTGCTCATTGTCAACAAAGGGCCCTGGGTGTCTCGCATAGGCACCAAAGACAGGCTGGGTCCTCGACATTGGGTGGTTTGACTTCTCGAGTGACTATGTTGCGTTTAGGAGAGTCTGTCATTGCTCCTGCATTGGTTCCCCTCCCCACTCCTCCTGTGCTCCATCTTGGTAGTACTCCTGCAATAGTGTCTCCCCCCCCCACGTAAGACTCCCAACTTGCCTCATGCGGCCACTCCCCCTCCTGTTCCTTCCCCCATTCACCTGTCTACATTCTCTCCCTTGGTTGACCCTTCTTCTAATCTTCCTGACTGTTGGTCCCCTGTTCCTTGCTGTTTGTGGTCTCCTCCCAGGATTCTTGAACGACCCAGATTGGATGGGGCTGCTTACCACAGGGCTCATGTTGACATTGCCTCCAGTTGCGACCCTGCTATTGCCAACCTTTGGGATGCTTATGGTGACAGCCATTGGCTGGAACTTTCCCATCCCATTTATTGGGAGCCCTTGGTGAGATGTTGCTTTCTTTCTCCACTTTTCTTCTGACTTTTGTTCTCACCCATCATTTTCCTTTTAGCCTCCAATGCTATTCTTTGCTGATATGCCAATTTTTTGGCTAAGGCTAGAACTGCATAATCCTAGGTTCTGTTTGTAACAAAACACGGTCAATAAGAGAACTATAGTGAGCCCGAGCTGATAGTTAAAATCTACCAAGGACCTATTCTACCCAAGAGGTTGCAGAGTAACAGTATGCGCAATGGTACCATACTTAACTTTGTGAATGCGCCTCAATAAAAGTCCTATGCGCGGTATGGTGTAGCAAGGCAAGCTTGCTGGATAACAAGTTGCTGACCAAGGCAGATAAACGAGCCCACATACCAGTAATACTAGGCTAGGTCATCGAAGGATATACCCAAGGGATCGAAGTCTTAACAAGGCATCGCTTCCGCGATCAGCTCACCAAGGAGTCTAAACGACACTCAAGTTTATTAAATGAAGCAAGGTGGACCGAGATGAGGAAGTACCCTAACTAGTGCCCTCAAAGTTGACGCTCGCTGGAAAGCGCCCAGGCATATAGCCGCGGCAGTCCAACGCGGCCACATGACCCACTTGCTGTAGCTACTTCTAGAGCATGGAAGGACCAAGGAGTGTTTCTATCCGAGCCTCAGCGTTTTACCAAGATCCATATGCTACCAGGCATCTAGACTCGAGACCACGCGGAACTAGGGATAATAACCAGTCTCCCATTGGCAAGGAAAAACATAGAAATACTTCCGAGGGCTGTTCTGCTAAAGGAACTGGCGAGCCTTGTAAAAAGGCAAATGACTCAAGTCGATTCAGACCAAAATCCCAAAAGTCGACCCAATCAAGGAAGACAAACAAACGAGGCAGGAAAACGTCGAGGCAAAACCATAGTATACACGCATATATGGACATTATTTATCTTTTTCTATTTTACTTACTCTGTTTCATCCTATCTCGCTCAGTTTCTCTCATTTTCCTATTTTCATATATCTTGCTCAGTATATAAGGGTAGCTATTCTATCTCGGAATAACAAGTTAGACTTGATACCTGAAACGCAGTTCTATCTTAGGACCTGTAGTGATTCGTACATGCTCAGACGTGTCTGCATTGTCCTCTGCAACCTTTGAAACAGGTGGCCTTCTTATAACCTCAATAATACTGAGGCAATTCATTCTACTTCCCAGCTATTAAGTTGAGCATTCCTGGTTTTCATCTCAAAGAGAGGTCACATCAGTCTTAGGACCGCAGGTGGAGCCTAACGTGCACACCTTGACGAGCCCGTTGTTGATTAGGAAAGGTCTTGGACCCAAGTGTCGGCTTGGTCTAGTTTTAGGGAGGAAGCTTCTCGGAGTGTTACCTAGCTTTACCAACAGATTCTACCCCTTGCCTGCTCTTCGCTGAGTGTGTTAAAAATGCCTACTCGAGTGACTTGCATGGCAGTTGTATAAGCTTGTTAGGTAACTCGCGGGAATCCCTGAGAGTTGGAGTATCATTGCGCAGCGACGTAAAGGCTCCCGAGATACGCAAAGTTGTTTGTTGAGTTGGCGTACTTGACCTGTGCTTTGGTGTTTGCTTTCCCCTCGATTACTTCAGCACGTCGTCGTAGGTTAGTTGGCTTTTCAAAAACCTCCCTCCAAATATAAAACCTTGTTCATCGCGCACTATCTGTGTCAACTGTCAGGTGCTTTTCTCTTTGAATCAATTAGTAGTCGAGGGAACCTTCGACAACCTCCTTCCTTGCATTAAATTAAACCTTTTGGATTGTATCTGATTGGGGTGATTGTTGTTTGGTCGGTTTTCATACCTAGCACAAATCTAACTCATCACCGACGGAATGTTAGGAAGGCAGGGTGGACATTAGTTTAGCTGGAAAATGGAGGAACAAGTAGATCCAAGGCAGGGAAAGACTTTAGGCCAAAATAGGAAAGATAGGATAAACGGAACCTTTTTGCAGCCTTCAGGGCATCGGAAACGGAGCAAAAGGGACCCGAGGGATGAAACAGGGATGACTGCGGAAGGCAGGAAGGCTAGGAAGGATGGCAGGACAAGGACGGAGTTTTTGGTATAAGAAGGGGAGGAAAATGTTGAAATGGAGCAGGTTGTCGCACCCCCATCGCTACAAGCCCCATTGTGATTCGTACTTATTGTTTGTGTGTTCATTGTTGTATTGTACATCGCGTGTTAGCGATTTATTTGGCTTTTGTGGCAGTTGTGTGCAAGCAATTGGCTTTTTATTGTGTTCAGGCAATTGTGTGGAAGCAATTGGCCTTCTTGTGTTTTGGCATCAGTGTGTAAGCTGTTGGCCTTATTGTATTGCGTGTTAGCAATAGTTTTTGTGTTTTGAATTGTCTCATAACAGTTTTATACTGTTTTACTACTTACTCTACCTACCCATACATTCCACTGTCTAAACAGCCCCCAAACTTTATGTTTTGGGTTGGTTTTGTTTTCATTTCCATCCCACTTCGCATCAACGGTTAAGGTTTACTGTATATGTAGTGTGACAGTGTCACATGTGTCACATGACAACATTCAGGCATGAGGTGCCATAATCAGTGGGAGGTGGGAAAACAATCCCTAAATATTTTCATGATTTTTTATGATTTTTCCGAGATTTATCAACCTCAATTCCCATTATTTGGCAGGAAAATACACACCCAAAAGTGCTGGTGGGCGGGATAACAATGCCCAAGTATTTTCACTATTTTTCATGATTTTTCCAGAATTTATCAAGCTCAATTCCCAATGTTCTGCAGTCAAATGAGCGCCCATATGTGCCCATATGCACCGGGGGGGCGGAACAATAATGCCGAAATATTTTGATGATCTTTGATGATTTATCAAGCCTGATTCCCGACATTTTTTGGATAAATAAGTACCCATAAGCACCGGGAGGGCGGGCAACAGTGCTTAAGGTCATACCAGTAAGTAAGCTAATGGTTGTACTGGTACCAATAACTTGTACTAGTAACTAACCTAATGGTGGTATTAGTACTGATAACTCGGACTAGTAACTAATCTAATGGTTGTACTAGTACCAATAAGTCATACTAGTAACTAGAGTTTTAAGGTCCAATTCAATGAACTGTAAATAAACTGTGAATTGCATTGGATTGCACTGCAAAATGCACTCCTGAAGGCTGCACTGATGCACAGTTTAAATCAGTGCCAGTTCATGGTGCATTCAATTTTTGAAAATTTACTTAAACTGCCTTGCATCAGTTTAAATCTGTGCAAATTAATATTAATACAAACAGAGCTTTGAGCACTCTTATCATGCTGAAACTACATTTCCAATAGTATATACATGATAAACAGGACAATTACCAGCTGGGTTGGCATTATTATGCTGAGGTACTCTATCTTTAGATATAAGAATGACCAGTTCAAGCCAGTTTAAATTGTGAATTGCATTGGACTGCATTGAAAAATGCACTGCTAAAGATTACACTGATGGACCATTTAAACCAGTGCCAGTTTACAGTTCATCCAGGTTTCAAAAAATCTTGCACTGGTGCAATTCATGATTCATTGAAAATTTAGCAAATAAACTGAATTGAATTGGACCTTAAAACCCTACTAGTAGCTAACCCAATGGTTGTACTAGTACTAATAACTCAGACCAGTAACTAATCTAATGGTGGTACTAGTACTAATAACTCGGACTAGTAACTAATCTATTGGTTGAACCAGTGCCAATGAGTGGTACTAGTAACTAATCTAATGGTTGAACTAGTACTAATAAGTCGTACTAGGAATGAATCTAATGCTGATAATAGTACTAATAACTCATACTAGTAACTAACCTAATGGTGGTACTAGTACTGATAACTCGGACTAGTAGCTAATCTAATGGTTGAACTAGTACTAATGTGACATGCATGCATGGAATCCATACACTACTATATTTACTAGTGCATGGATTCCCATCAGAAAAAACTGTTTTGGGCCCAGGAGGATCTAAGTTCACCTAGTCCTCTTAAGCAACCTGAGGCATCCTAGTTGGCCCAGGAAAAAGGGTAAAACTTTGGACACCTCAGGTATCCTAGTCATCCTAGGTGTCCTGGGAGATCCTGGGATGTCCTGGGGCATCCTGGGGCATCCTGAGGCATCCTAGGATAAAGGTTCCATCCCAGGATGCCTCATGATGCCCCAGGATGCCCCAGGACATCCCAGGATCTCCTAGGACACCTAGGATGACTAGGATACCTGAGGTGTCCAAAGTTTTACCCTTTTTCCTGGGCCAACTAGGATGCCTCAGGTTGCCTAAGAGGACTAGGTGAACTTAGATCCTCCTGGGCCCAAAACAGTTTTTGCTGATGCCATATGCATGGAATCCATACACTACTTTATTTACTAGTGCATGGAATCCATACACTACTATTTTTACTAGTGCATGGAATCCAGGCGGGGCCCTGGATTTCCTGTGGATTTTGATCATATTAGATACTGGATTGTTACACTTTGGACTATCTAAGAAGATATAAATTGGGGCAACCTGAAGTGTGATGAACATTTTGTCATTTACGTAAACCTGGAATGGGTGGGTCAATTTCATCCCTCAGATGATCACCATGCTTATGTGATTTACGACAAGTTCCTTATTCTACAGCATGAATATCATCATCATCCTTTTGTTTAAGAAGGTGAGAATCATCTTCGGGATGACCATCATTGCGTATTTGGCGAGCTTTTCTCTTTGCAATTTTCTCTCGAGTAAGAGATTGTTTTGAGATTCCCAAGGCCTTGGTGTTGCAGATATGCCTTTGTAATGCACTCTCCCGCCCCCAATCAGGCCGCTGGCCAACTGAAAATCAAAGGGTAAGCATACTATGATGGAACTTGACAAAATATTACCTGATATAGCGCGGTATTTCAGTTCAAACGTATCAGCAATTTTCTTGAGAGCCTTAAAGCCTTCCAGAAAGTCATGTTGCTTTCCTTATTGCTGGTAAAAGCTGAAGCGCATAGCTTCCTCAGCATTAGTCTTACTTGGCAGAGATTTCCACAAAATAGGATCCATGGACTTTTGAGATTCAAATAGCATTGGTGCATGGTCATTAAAGATGGACAAAAATCCGGATCCGGGTTGACCCGGATCCGCCAGGTACAAAAGCAAACCCAGAAGCGAAAAATACCCAGAAGCAAAATATTTGATATTTGAGTCATATAGATTGTATTTTAGGATGCAGTTTTTTTTATACAACCTCTAGAAGGGTTTCTGGACATGACTAGCATAGCTTAGATATAATAAATCCATTATAATAAGATCATATATGAACACTATGCCAAAAATGCGATTTTTCTCAGTTTTTGAAATATTATGAATTGTACCATGAAATCTGTGGTATTTTCGGGCATACAATAGATTCAATCTACTCTATGAGCATGCAAAGCCATGCTACAAGCAATCCCGAAGGGATGCGGATATCTAGAGGCCCAATTAGCCCAAAGTTTTGCTTCTGGGTTTTTGGCAGGTTTTGGCAGCAAAAGATAAATTAATTTATGATGCCATTTTTAGGCCCTCAAAAATCCTGATAAAGTCAGATCGTAATTCTTGCATATTATACGACCTATAGAAAAAAAAGAATCAAGAGAAACCATGCAAAACTGCCCTGAATATATCAATTTCCTTAGAGTTTTTTGCTTCTGTGTTTGCTTCTGTACATGTGGCTTGAAAAGGCTGACCTGTGACCGGGTCAAGATCCGTGAAACAGGTCAACCGGGATCCGGATCCGCAACAGGTATACCTGCAGGTACCTGTGAGTAACTTAATTACTAGTAAGTAAATATTAATATATCCAATAATATATGTATATACTAGTAGTAAGTACTTAATAGTAGGTGAGTAAGTACTAATACATACTAGTAAGTAATTGGTAAATAAGTAAGTACCAATATTTACTTGTAATTAAGACTGTAGCTAAGTACTAACTAAGTACCAACAGTAAGTATAAGTAGGTATTGTTATTTTAACAGTGAGTACTAGTAAGTAAGTAGCAACTTGTAAGTAAACACCAATACAAACACATACTAGTGCTTAGTACTTACTGATACTTACTTGTAAGCAGTTACCAATACTTAGTAGCTAGGTAGCATAGTATAGTAAGTTCAAGTATCAGTACTTACTGGTATTCTTGGACTAGATAGCGGTAGATATTGATAGCAATACTAGTACTAATATTAATACCTAGTACTAATAAGTAAAATTAGTAGAGTACTTACTACATAGTGTTATTCAGTATCAGAAATTTTGCAGGTGCCGGATCCACAGGTACCTGCAGGTCATTGATAATATCCCATAGGATGACCTGTGACCTGTGCCGGATCCGTGGGAAACAGGTACCGGGATCCGCAGGTCAAATACCTGCGGGTATTCCCACGGGTATACCTGTTCCGGATCCGGACTTGTGTCCATCATTAATGGTCATCATGCAGCCACCAATCAAACCACTCCTTGAGTTTAGGGAACTCATGGTGTGTGACCTCAACAATATGATCAAATTCTGGTTGTGGTGCTTCAAGCAAACTTCGAGCCAGAGATTGAAATCAGTCCCGAGACTCGACAGGTACATAAAGATGGACAGGGGTAGGGGTCAACCCAAGGGTATGGAGGGTAAGGGTAGGGGTTGAAGCCTTCAAAACCTTCCCTTTTTTAATTGATAATCTAGACATCTTATGATGTCCTATGATCTTCAACTTATCCTTAAGGATGTTTTCAAGTGTTATTGTATCTATTTTACCCAAAGTCTCATGAGTGGTACATCATTCTGTCCAAACCCTTGGTAAAAACTGGAGGTTTGAAGGGTAAGGCTATGGAGGGTAAGGGTGAGGTTAGGGCCATTCCAACCGGGGGGTTAACCCCTGTCCATCCTTACAGTCCTGAGGTATAATAGCTGTGATTTTTTTTACTCAGGTTGTTAGTCCCCGACTAGAAAGAACATGACAGTACTGAACCTCAGCGAACCAGGTAGTGGTAATTGGCTGAATTATTGTACCTAGAAAGAACACGACAGTACTGACTACATTGTGTAAGTACGATGAGAAGACAAATAAGATAGACGGGACTTACACCTCAGCAAACCAGGTAGTGGTAATTGGCTGAGGTGAATATGTTTGAGGGCCATGTATTCTGCCTCGGTGGAAGAAAGAGCAACCGCTTTCTGCTTGCTCAAAGACCAAGAGACTAAACCCCCAAAAAGAAAAATAGAGAATCCGGATATGGACAAGCAATCTTCAGGATTTGTTGCCCAGTCTGCATCTGAGAAACCAGCCATATCCAACGAGACAGATGGAGGAATATTCTCAATTTCTGCAAGATACTTTCCTCCCAAAACTAGGACCCAATCAATGGAACCAGCCAAATATTGTAGAACACGTTTAGCTGATAACATGTGTTTGAATGCAGCACAGGAGTTGTAAGTTCCTAAAGCAGAAGCCATGTAGGAGAGATCAGCGCATGATGTAACAGCGAGCCAATTGTACGATCCAACCAGAGCTTGGTACAGGACTATCCAATTTGCTTTTGATACCTCTGGGCAAGCATTAACATTGACATTATTGTCCATTTTGTGAAGGGCTTTGGCCATCGGAACCGGTTGAGTACGGCAATCCAGCATGTTGTGCTGCTCAAGTAGGTCGAGTATGTATGCCGATTGATTGATGTAGATTTCGTGCTTGGTTCGGTTATGGCAAATGCGCATACCAAGGAATATGGATGCAGTGCCAAGATCCTCGACTTGGAAAAATTTGTTGATCTTTTGCATGAACCAAAGATAGAGTGGCGTAGAATTGCAGGTGGCGAGGCCATCATCGACGTGTACCGGAATAATCAGTTGTAATGGTGAGCCATCCAAAGGCATTGGGATTGTTGGATCTGGAGACTGTTCCCATCGACCAATGAATACTGCATGATCAACCTCACTCCTTCGTAGACCAATACTTTCAATATCTGTCTGAAGGGTGCAGTACCAAGCATAACTTGCCTGGCGTAAGCCGTACAGTGCATGATGAAGACGGAGGACTAAGGTCCAATCTTCAAGTTCATAACCTGGAATTTGTCGGCAATACTTCCTCTTTCAAGGGTGCATTGAGAAAAGCTTGTTTGACATCAAAGGTGAAGAGTTCTCAATTGAGACGAGCTGCCATTGCGAGTAAGAACAGAATTCCAGACACACATGCTACAGGCGAGGAAGTCTTCCCATAGTCATCTGGGTGTTGTGTAAAGCCACAGACAATGAGATGTGGTTTAGCTTTGACAATGGCCCCTTCTGAGTTCCGTTTCCAGCTATAGACCCATTTTAAACCAATTGGTTTCCGACCCTGCAGTAGAGGTGCTGTCGAATATACACCCAATTTCTGAAGTCCTGAAAGTTCATCAGATTCAGCAGTAATCCATCTTTCAACATCACTTCGTTGTTGCATTTCATTGCAAGAACATGGTGGTTGGGATTCATCAGTATGCCGAAGATGGATTGCAGGTGCGGCAAAGGCAGTTGTTGGATTGTGGGCCAAGTTGTTTGGTAATATGAGGGTATTGGGAGTGTGAATGAAGTCAGAGGGGTTATCATGTGGAAGGTCCAGTGATTTTGATAAGAGGTCACCCACAAAGGTGTAGGCAATGAAATCACCTAATGCGGCATAGGATTGGATGGGAAGTATTGGTTGTAGGCGTCGGGAGCAAAGCTTTGACATGTATGTATCCCGTTCAGCTAGGTCTGATTCCATTGTGGTAGTGGGAGGATCATGGCTAGGATCCCAATCAACTGTTTGTTTTGACCTAGGAGCTTTGAGTTGACCAAACTCTTTTTCATTGAAGATAACACAGTCGTGTGGCACAACATGGTAAGCCCCATTGAGATCATGAATTCGGTATTCCGCTTTATCATAGCCAACAAAAATCCCCTTGGTATATTTAGGACCAAGTTTCCTCTGTTTCTCCTTCGCAACCCAGAAGAAACACTGACACCCCCATACCCTGAGAATTGAGTAGTCTGGTTTGATGTTGGTCATCTTCTCATAGGGTGTGATGTCGTCTTCCAGTGCAGAGGTTGGTAGACGTTTAATGATGTAGGTTGCTGTGTCAGCAGCGTTGCCCCAAAAGGACATTGGTAAACCAGATGCCTGAAGTAAGACCATTGCCATGTCTTGTACTCGTCGAATCCAATGTTCAGCTTTCCCATTCTTCCAGTGGGCATAAGGGGCTGTGGAAGCATCAGAAATACCTCACGCTTGCATGAATTCTTCAATTTTCTTGTCATGAGACTCCTTTGTGCCGTCAGTGCAAATGGCACCTGTACATTCTCCAGTGATACGTTCCCATTCATTTATTGTAGAGACAACATGATTGTACGCCTGGGGACGTTTGCTGATATTCTTTGTACTGATATTTGAAGTAGCAGCATCACCGATAAGATGAAAATGGGGAGCGCCATGAGGAGTTTTGACAGGCATCGAACCACAAGTGTCCATGAAGATGAGTTCCACTGGACGGGACGGACATTTGACAATCATAGTGTGTGACGGATGGGGCTGTTTGCCTTTGATACACGGCGGACAGTATTTGTCCATGCCTTTCCCATTCCAAGTAATCCCAGTGCCGTAGGTACCTTTAACGACTTTAGTAACAAGGTATTGACCTGCATGGCCAAGCCGCTCATGCCACAGGTATAGGTCCAGATCACGGGGAGAAAAGGAAGGAAAGGCAGTAGGAGTAGTCGTGGCTGAGGATGCGCTCTCCAGAGGGATTTGGAAATCACCCTCAAAAAAGATTAAATGGTGTTCAATTTTTGCGGTGAAGTATTCACGCAATGAGCCCATCTCCCAACATGTACTCAGAATGTAGATCTTCACTAAAGAGCCCTTGCAAGTAATACTAAAGTCATTCTCCAGTAATGCACCCTGTGAAATTAGATTAACTGGGGCATTCGGGGCATGGAGACAACCCTGTAACTCCAACACCAGGAATTGGTCAGATTCCACAATAGGTGTCCTGAAGTAACAAGTACCAGATGCAATGGTCTTCATTGAACCAGAGTTTGCAGTCATCACAGACATGGCACCACCAGGATTGTAGGAGTGGAAACAGGTTCGGTCCCTGATTATATGGTTGGTGCATGCAGAATCAAGGAGAGTAGAGTGTCCATTGAGGATTGTGGCAAAAGCAAATTCATCTGACTTCCGAAGATTGTCAAGAGTATTTGTCGAGGTGAGTAGAGGCTTAGGTGGGGCACACATGGGATACGGGGAAACGTGGATGTCTTTGTTCAAAGAGGTAGCTGATACAGGCATAGTACCTACGGTTCCAAGATTGTTCTGCTCCAAAGCAGAGGTTGATGCCACATTTGCCCTCGGCACATATTTATGGCTGGTAGTAGTGTTTGAGTCTTTGTGCGTGCCACCCCCATTGCCCAAGCCAGGAGCACCTGTAGTAGCACCCCCGTTAGTGTTGTTCTGACCACCCCCATTACATCCCTTCCAACCATTACGGCCATTCTGGTTACCATTGATGGGTTAGATTTGTGCTTGGTATGAAAACCAACCAAACAACAATCACCCCAATCAGATACAATCCAAAAGGTTTAATTTAATGCAAGGAAGGAGGTTGTCGAAGGTTCCCTCGACTACTAATTGATTCAAAGAGAAAAGCACCTGACAGTTGACACAGATAGTGCGCGATGAACAAGGTTTTATATTTGGAGGGAGGTTTTTGAAAAGCCAACTAACCTACGACGACGTGCTGAAGTAATCGAGGGGAAAGCAAACACCAAAGCACAGGTCAAGTACGCCAACTCAACAAACAACTTTGCGTATCTCGGGAGCCTTTACGTCGCTGCGCAATGATACTCCAACTCTCAGGGATTCCCGCGAGTTACCTAACAAGCTTATACAACTGCCATGCAAGTCACTCGAGTAGGCATTTTTAACACACTCAGCAAAGAGCAGGCAAGGGGTAGAATCTGTTGGTAAAGCTAGGTAACACTCCGAGAATTTTCCTCCCTAAAACTAGACCAAGCCGACACTTGGGTCCAAGACCTTTCCTAATCAACAACGGGCTCGTCAAGGTGTGCACGTTAGGCTCCACCTGTGGTCCTAAGACTGATGTGACCTCTCTTTGAGATGAAAACCAGGAATGCTCAACTTAATAGCTGGGAAGTAGAATGAATTGCCTCAGTATTATTGAGGTTATAAGAAGGCCACCTGTTTCAAAGGTTGCAGAGGACAATGCAGACACATCTGAGCATGTACGAATCACTACAGGTCCTAAGATAGAACTGCGTTTCAGGTATCAAGTCTAACTTGTTATTCCGAGATAGAATAGCTACCCTTATATACTGAGCAAGATATATGAAAATAGGAAAATGAGAGAAACTGAGCGAGATAGGATGAAACAGAGTAAGTAAAATAGAAAAAGATAAATAATGTCCATATATGCGTGTATACTATGGTTTTGCCTCGACGTTTTCCTGCCTCATTTGTTTGTCTTCCTTGATTGGGTTGACTTTTGGGATTTTGGTCTGAATCAACTCGAGTCATTTGCCTTTTTACAAGGCTCGCCAGTTCCTTTAGCAGAACAGCCCTCGGAAGTATTTCTATGTTTTTCCTTGCCAATGGGAGACTGGTTATTATCCCTAGTTCCGCGTGGTCTCGAGTCTAGATGCCTGGTAGCATATGGATCTCGGTAAAACGCTGAGGCTCAGATAGAAACACTCCTTGGTCCTTCCATGCTCTAGAAGTAGCTACAGCAAGTGGGTCATGTGGCCGCGTTGGACTGCCGCGGCTATCTGCCTGGGCGCTTTCCAGCGAGCGTCAACTTTGAGGGCACTAGTTAGGGTACTTCCTCATCTCGGTCCACCTTGCTTCATTTAATAAACTTGAGTGTCGTTTAGACTCCTTGGTGAGCTGATCGCGGAAGCGATGCCTTGTTAAGACTTTGATCCCTTGGGTATATCCTTCAATGACCTGGCCTAGTATTACTGGTATGTGGGCTCGTTTATCTGCCTCGGTCAGCAACTTGTTATCCAGCAAGCTTGCCTTGCTACACCATACCGCGCATAGGACTTTTATTGAGGCACATTCACAAAGTTAAGTATGGTACCATTGCGCATACTGTTACTCTGCAACCTCTTGGGTAGAATAGGTCCTTGGTAGATTTTAACTATCAGCTCGGGCTCACTATAGTTCTCTTATTGACTGTGTTTTGTTACTAACAGAACCTAGGATTATTGTTTCTGCGCAGTTCTAGCCTTAGCCGAAAAATTGGCGTATCACCGTTTTGGTTATTGGCCAAACTATCCTGCTTGCCCCGCATCTCCTTGGAGTGTTTGTCTTTCTCATAGGCAGTCACAACTTCGGCGGCATAGAACTGGAAGGTGGTATAATTGAGTGGTTTCTTGGGGTAAAGATCTGGGTGATCAATATGCTTGCGAATTTCATGAGCAACATGCGAGCAAGGGCCATGTGGAGGAAGAAGTTGAGTGAAGGTAGAAAGGATAGTTGACCAGAAAATGGGATAGCCAGCCGCTTGCAATCGGCCTACAATCAATTTCCATTTAACAATCCATTCCGGAATTTTATCCCCTTCAATATGTGTTGTATGCAGTTTTGCTTCTAGGATAGCCAGGCCCATAGACTGGCAGTGTGAACAGTATTGTCCCCAAAGGGCCAGATCGATGTTGCGTGCCGTGGTAGGCATACCAGTAGATGGGTCCAGAGGAGGAGGTAGGATTCCTCGAGCTTCCTTCAACAGACAGTTCATGACAACCTGGACTGTAACGGCATCCTGGTTATCCCATGCCTCCTGTACCCTGATCTCCTGCAGTGTGGAATTCAAAGATAGTGCAGGACGATAGGATGGTGTATTCCATATCATCAACTGTGTTGCCTCCACAGGTGTGCTAGTGATAATGTGGCTGATCAACCTTGCGGCGGTCAGCACACTTTGAATAGATTGGTCCCATTGCGTGAACGTCTCGTCATCCTTTAATAAGGGAGTGTCCTTGATTGCAGCAAGCAAGCCTGCCAATGTGATGGAAGAGGATGAGGATACTTCTGACAAGGGCTCAGGAGCAATCGCAAGACGTTGCAGAGGGACTTCCCATCCACCGTAGAATGTAGCTGGAGCCGTGAGGCCCGGTGGATATTGAGGTAGAAGTGGAGGCAGAGGAGGTGCAAGTACCAAAGGATGAGGAGAGCTTGGACCAGAAGCAACATTGATGTCCATCACAGAGGGTGCATGAGCTCCAGTTTGCATTCCTGCCAGTGGCACATACATATGAGAAAAAACAGTAGGTACTGGGGGAGCAAAGAATAATGTATGTACTGCAGGAGGTACGTATCGTTGTTGCTGAGAAAAGGACGTTTGATTATTTGGAAAGTTGATGGGAAAGGGATTTGCAGACGGATGCATGGATGGTATGTTTGATACAGTAGGATAGGTATTATAGTGTAAGGAGATGGTATTATTCTGCTGTGAAAAGTGATGAGGAGAGGAGACTGCGTTGAAACTTTGGGTTTTGAAATTCTGCGAATGAATGCTATTCGGAATTGGAACAAGAGAAGGATGCGATTGGGAAGAAACAAAGGGATTATTTCTACCAGGAATGAAGCTGCGTTGAGTATCATAAGAGTCCATGAAAGAAAAATTGGTGTGCTCCAATGGGAAATGCAAAGAACCACGAAGCGGCAGGGCCTGCTCCTGGCTAGCAGAAGCAGGAAATCCTGCAGGAGGAGGACAACCACTATGATGATGGACAACATTGTTGGTGATTGGTGTTAAAATCTAGAGCACTAGATCAGTACAATACTAAGCTCAGCCAGAAGTCACAGTGATAGTGATGAAGGCTGTATTGAATACTACTTTACCTAGAGCACTAGATCAGTACAATACTAAGCTATAGGTATAGTATAAGTATAGTGAAGCATACAGCATAAATAGGGAAACATACCTCAGCCAGAAGTCACAGTGATAGTGATGAAGGCTGAGGGAAAAGAGGGATCGCCGAAACATGAAGTATATGTGTAAAATCCGAATACATGAGAAAATAACAAAATAATCATGTGTAAAGGATAAACTCCGGTCCCGGTTAAGCTTTGCTGTGCAAACCAGCTAAACAGAAATACTTACTGATATCACCTGATATCTAACACTCCCCCTCAACAAGATCCACTAGGAAAAATACCAAGTTGGCGAGTTGCATTTTGGTGATCAAGTTTACCAAGTGCTTTGGTAAAAATGTCGGCAAAGTTCTCCTTGGATGGAACATATTGAGTAGCAATATCACCTTCTTTAATTGCACCTCGAATCCAGTGTCAATGAACTTTGATATGCTTGTTCGCATTGGTGATCTGAGGTGAATTCATATTCTTCAGAGCTGAAGAAGAATCCACAAACATCTGAGTTGGTTCTTCCTGGGTGAAACCAAGTTGTTGTAGAAGCTGGCGGAACCAGATAACTTCTCAACCACAAGAACCAGCTGCATAATATTCGGCTTCACCAGTAGAAGTCGCACTAGCAGTCTGTTTCCTTGTAAACCAAGAGAAACAACCTAAACCAAAAGAGAGGACAGCGCCAGATACTAATTGTCCATGATTGGGACTTTCAACAAAGTTGGAATCAGTATAAGCAAGGAATGCCCGGGACTTTGTACCACCCAAAACTAGCACAAAGTCAGCTGTACCCTTCAAGTAGCAAATTATTCTTTGCACTGCCTTCCAATAAGTACGTCCAGGATTCTGCATGAACTGTGCGGTTTGCTGAGTACTGCGTGTAATGTCTGGACGGATCATAACAGAAGTGTACATCAAAGAACCAACCGCTTCAGCATAGGGTACTCCCCTCATATCTTTCATCTCTTCAGAGCCCTCAGCTGGACAATCAGCCTTAGTGAGTACTTTCATCTCCATAGGTGTTGGTGCTGGATTTGCATCTTCAAGATTAAAGCGAGCAACAAGTTCCAGGATATAAGAACGCTGGGAGAATGAAATTGTACAAGCATGTCTGTCATGAGTAACAGTCACACCCAAGAACTGAGAAATTGCTCCTTTGTCTGATATTTCAAAATGAGTTTTGAACTCTTTCTTGAATTGTTCAATCTCGGCAAGATTGCTTCCAAAGAGAGCAAGATCATCCACATGAGTAGCAATGATGAGTGTTCCAGAAGATGAGTGGTGAATGATCACACAGGGATCAGAAGGACAGACATGGAAATCAAGTGACTCTAAAACACCTTTGAGTTTCTCATACCAGAGATACCCAGACTGTTTAAGTCCATAAAGGCCTTTCTTGAGTTTCCAAACCTAATCTTCTTTTCCCTTGACTGCAAATCCTGGTGGCTGCTTCACATACGCTGGCTGGTCATCAGGAATCTCAGAATTGAGATAAGCAGACTTCACGTCAATGACAGGAATCTCCCAGTCCTCAATGGCAGCAATGGTTGCAATTCCACGAATGGATTCTATATGTGCAGTCGGTGCATGGGTGTCAACAAAATCAACACCTGGGATTTGAGTAAACCCCTGAGCAACAAGTCTAGCTCAATAGGACTCAATGTCCTCAGGATTGTTAGCGTTTCGCTTTACAGCAAAAACCCAACGACTACCTGTAGCTTTACAGTCTGGAGGAAGTGGAACAAGGTCATATGTCCCAGTTTCAAGCAACTTGTTGAGCTCATAATGACATGCTTCTTTCTACTCCAAACAGTCAGGAGAGGCAAGAGCTTGTGCAAGATTAAGAGGAATATCACCTCTTGAAAGATGAGCTTGTTCAACTTCTGGCTCCCCCTCATCCTCGGTATCGGAATCAACAGGCTCCAGTTGCACCTCTGCTTTAGTCTGAGAACGAGTCTTAGCAGGAGTAGCATTAGAGGGCATATGTGGATTAGGCCGAACACGAGGTGGAGAGGTAACAGGAGCAGGAACAGGAGCAGGAGGAATAGGGACAGGTGGAGGAATAGGATTTGGATTGGTGGCAGGAGTGAATGGAACAATAATTGGGGGGCCATTGTCATCATCAGTGTTAGAATGTTTGAGAGACGAATAATCATAGGAATCCCCCTCGGTGCTCATAAGATCACTCCCAGAGGCATTATCATCAAAACGAATAGAGATTGCTGACCGTATGCCTTTACCTGGAGTGTAAACCAAGTGTGCCAAACAATTCAAATCATATCCAACAAAAAATCCTGGTTCTCCCCATTGATCCAATTTGTGCTTCTGATCATGGTTATAAGCCCAAACTTGACATCCAAAAGGATGGAATTTTTGACGGTCAGGATTCTTCTTGTAGAAGAGTTGGTAAGGTATCTCTCCCTTAGGCAGAGGCTCCGCGTAACAACATGCACACATGAATAACAGATAACCTACACAATAGCTCCAAAGAGACAGTGGAAGACCAGAAGCAAGGAGAATAGTGCGGACTTGGTCAAAAATTGTACGATTGAGGCCTTCAGCTCAACCATTTTGCTGGGGAATATGAGGAACAGAGTTCTCCCAACGGATTCCTCTCTCCTTCATCCAATTCTCCCACTTGGTCAAAATATACTCCCCGCTGTTATCAGTACAAAATTCTTTTAAAGATTTACTGGTCACTTTCCCAACTTCCGCTATCCAGAGCTTGAATGCTTCAAAAGCATCATTCTTCTGTTTCAGAAGATAACCCCAAGCCATACGCAAGTAATCATCAAGGAAAGTGATGAGATAACGCTTGCCAGATTTGTATCCTTCAACTGGCCCAGGACCCCAAAGATCCGAATGGACTAACTCTAGCAGCTCACTAGCACGAGAGCCCAATTCAGGAAAATGCGCTTTGGTGAGCTTACCCCTCGCGCATGCATTGCAGACAGGGGGATCTGCAGCTAATTCTGCAGCCATAGGTTTCACAGTTATCCCCTCCAACTGACCTGAATGGTACAATGATTGACAAGCAGGATAATTTAAGTGACCAAGCTTGTGATGTAGTTGTACCAGTTTTGTGTACAGTGGAGGTGTGAAATCCAAGGAAGATGAAGATGTGAACACAGAGGTAGGAGTTGCACAGTCAAGGTGGTATAATCTTGTACCATCTTTAGTCCCAGTAAAAACGATCTCCTCATCATCAAGTAGGTGCTGGATAAAATCACCAGCATCATCCTTCTTGAATGATACACATTTTCCAGCTCCAAAGACAGTATAGCATCCAGCTTCGTCAAATTGGGAGACTGAAATAAGTGTTGGAGATGAATTGGGAGCAAAAGCGGTGTCTTTAAGACTAAGATGAGTCGTTGCGTGTTGGCAACGAGCTAGAAAAACAGCTATACCATGACCTGCAATCTTCATCGTACCAGAACCAAATCCAGTAACGTTCTGGGAAATGGCTGGATGGTGGAAAGTTGTGAAATTGGCACGAACAGAATGGATGTGAGACGTTGTACCAGAATCAATGATAATGGGAGGCCTATTGGCAGTAGTACCAGCTGGATACACTGACTCATTGATAGGCTGGGGGGAATTTGGACTTGGAGAAGAGTTGGTCACCGTGTAAATGGAATAATCAATAATATTGGTGCCGGAAACAGATTCTACAAAGTTTGATGAGGTAGGTTGCTCGTTACCACCTCCTCCCCCACTATTCACAGCATGGCTCAATCTTTACCCTTCTTCTTCCCCTTATTCTTGCCTTTACCTCCCTGATTACTGTTAGGATTGTGCTTACCACCACCAGGTTGACGGCAATAGTCAATAGTATGACCTTGGGTAAGACAATTTTGACAGAAATACTTCCCTTTAGCAAGTAGTGCACCTTCAACAGTGGTGATAGCTGAATCAACGTTCGATGTGCCAGAGTCTCCACTTTTGTCAGAGTGAGCTGAACGATAGGAGCCAAGAATTTGTGCAACAGTTGACGCAATGGTGGTAGCAGAGGTCAACGAAAAATTACTAATCCATGTGTGCCAAGACCCAGGAGTATTAGGATTGTTGGGGAGAGTGGTGACAAGAATGGCAGAAGCAAAACCCTCATCAACCGTATAGCCACTCTGCCTGATATTCCGCAATGAAGTTTCGAAAATTCTGGCAGTGTTTCGACAGAGATGCGAAATCATGTGAAAAAGCAAGATGGCGGTTGAGGCGTAAAAAGAAAGTCATCGACAGGCCTGAACCCTTGGGACCAAAAGTAGCTGCCAGGTGATTAAACACAGCATGACAGTTTAGATCCTGGATCATGCCCAGCATAGAGTATTGAATACACTGACTGAGCATGTTCCGAACGTAAGAATCCATGACTGACCAGACTCCGTATTCGGTGGGATGTAGAACTGGATCTGGGCAGGGAATGACACCAGAAAAGCTCTGCTTGCATCCAATGGTCTCGACTGCGGTCAAAAAGATGTTAGACCAAGGAGCATAATTCTCCTCTCCTTTAAGCATCTGATGCTCAGCCTTTGGAAAAAGACCAGTACCACCACTTGGTATCACCCAAGTGGTAGGGAGCAGAGTATGAGTAGCAGGAGGAGGAGCAGGAGGAATAGGTGTAGTCTGTGTAGCAGCAGTAACAGGAGTACCCATGGTTCAGTGATGATATGAGAGTTGATAATAATGAGGAAGAAATGAAAAGATTCCGGTTCACTAGTGACTGTAATTGGCTTTGATTATTAGGCGACTCGGGGCCCATAACCTGTTAAAATCTAGAGCACTAGATCAGTACAATACTAAGCTCAGCCAGAAGTCACAGTGATAGTGATGAAGGCTGTATTGAATACTACTTTACCTA